>JAJOZX010006606.1:0-62500 GCA_023014485.1 Bathynomus jamesi
CCAGTTGGCTGGTTGTCAGATACTCTTTTAGCAGTATTATTGCATACATTCTTATTATATACGCCTAATCAGCAGTTGGCTGAGTTGCCATATAGCGCATGTATTCCATTGTATACACTATTATAGACTCCTAATCAGCAGTTGGCTGGTTGTCAGATACCTCTTTTAGCAGTATTATTGCATACAATATTATTATATACGCCTAATCAGCCAGTTGGCTGAGTTGCCAGATAGCGCCATGTATTCCATGTATACACTATTATAGACTCCTAATCAGCCAGTTGGCTTAGAAGGCTTAAATATTGCCAGATACCTGTTGTATACAGAATACCGGTAGTAGAAGGCATAACAATAAACAACATTGCATCATTCTTTTTATTATATAATATATAAAAAATATACATTTCAAAATACATTTCAATATGTACATAACAGAAATATATACACATAATATATATAAAATATATACATTTATTACATTTCATAACATTTCAATATGTACATAACAGTACAGGAGAAATATACACACACACACACACACACAATTATGGTGATATATAAATAAAATATACATTTCATATACACTTCAATATGTACATAACAGTACAGGAGAAATATCAAGCAAAATATATATATATATATATATATATAAACACAAATCAATAGAAATATGCGTATAATCAAAATATATATACAATTCACTTTTTTTTCAAAATACTAAAATCGGTCTTAATCGAGTTTACAATTACATCATTATTGCTCTGCATTACGCAGTCTATGCGGCTTAATAATATTTCACCGCTTAAAGTATAGGGAAACCTGTATTCGATATGAATGGCTTTCATATCGTTCAGTACTATTTTTGTCCCCACTTTACAACCGGTTGGCAAGTCATCTTTAATACGTCTAGAATACAATCAAAAGCACGCACAAAGAGTTCATCGTTAGCTACATTATTAAACACAAGTTTATAAGAATGCTTTTCCAATCGAGGGTTTATTTCTACCGACTCGAGCTTTTCAATCGTGAACTCTTCACTCAACATAGCGGCAATTGAAATAATCTTCTAAATCGTTACGGCAACTGCGCGTTATATAAAGAAATAGTTCTTCAGGGTGAACGGTGTAGGTGAGCTCAGCCTTGTACCGATCAATTGCTTTGTACCAAAGTTCATGGTATTTCAAAGAGTCTAAACTTTTTAAATAAACATCCAGCACTAGACCATTCTCACCAGTCCTACACTCGGTAAACCCATCGAGCAGAGCAGTGTATGCGTATTCAAGAACTGTATCAAAATAAAGCATATCCGTAACACGCGCGTCTAATATAGGTTTCAGTTTACGGAATCCGACGATTTCAAACATTCTGTCGAGGATGAAACGGTTTCGCGTAGGAATAAGAGCGTTATTATCAGAAGCATTCTTCCACATCAGCCTTATATCAATGCACGGCCGATCGTTATTTATACACAACGTACATACAACGGCGTATGAGGGCGCGTCACTAATCTGCTCTCTTCTTGTACCTACGTTAGCAGGTATTTTATAACGATCTTCACACCACTTATCAACTATCACAAAGATTCTATTCATCTCCTCGATACTTAAATAAACCCGTTTGTTTGTCGGTCTACATTCCGTTTCCAGTACATAGCTAATGGTACCGGAATTACGCCTGAACACGCGCAACGATTTCGTCACGGACACATCGTACGAGGCGTTGAGAATGCTGCTCAAAGGAAGTTCCATCGTATTCGAGGAGCGCACGTCTACTCGGTTCAAGCTCTGAGATAACTATGAGCCGTGTGAGGCACAGGCAGGAACGGTTCGACGGGCGGCTGACTCGATGATACGTGAATGGGCATGTTCGTACGACTCGAATTGTTGCACATATTTGTTTTTCCGTTTCGTCACTACCAGCCTACGCACTTTGGATAAGAACTAGGCGCTAATCATCTCCACACTCCGGCGCACTATTTGAGAGGAACATATGCTCATATTTTTCCTTTCTACCCATCAAACGATACTCGTCTCTAAAATCTGTTAAAAAACTCACGCATGGCACTAGCCACAACCTCACTATGAACCTCATCATGATATACGTTAATATAGTGATAAAAACACCTAAGATTGTCCATGATCACGAGATTCACATTTTCAGACGTAGGGTATGAGTAATCGACATGGTGTAGCATGACGTAATACCGCTTGTCACACCACCCATCCACAAGGCTCATTATCCATACCTGCTGCTTCTCTTCTGCACGCGTTGTTTCTTTTACTTCACGGTGTATGTGAGACTTTATAAAGTTTAGCCCTGCAGCATACTTCAGCACATCGTCTGTGCAACGAAAGCCTTCAACAGTCTCACCAGAACATCCGTAGAGTATTTGTACATCTTGGAACTTCGCACAATCCAATGTGGTTTTAAAAGAGGCATAGGAGGGGGGAATAGGAAGTTTTTCGGTATCCACCACATCCTCACACTTTACTGAATACCATTTCATAAACGTTGTGCAAGCAATATTAAAGGTAGCCATTTCAATATACGTCTGATCTGAATACACGTCTGATCTCTCGGGCTTACTGCGGTCGACTGACCACGCAGGGACTCCCAGATAGTAGCATGACTCACGCAGTGGGCGGAGCTTAGAACTTTCACACTACACACACACACAACACACACACACACACACACACACACAAAGGAGAAAGTGAAACGCTATTTGATTTATTGAGATATTCATATATTTACAAATACGATTCGAGATATTCAAGTTATATATATATATTTACAAATAGATACGATTATATACAAGACGTGTGAGTTAGAAGCATCATTGGTATCCAAAGGGTACGGTATCATAGGTGCCAGGTAACTGGTAACGTTTCCTATAGGTGTTACGGCACACCATCGTACCCCTAAGTTCCTTCACGCCTCCCAGCTTCTGCGCCCGAAAATTGTGGGTGCCTACAATTAGTTGGTGAGGTTCCAAACATACTAGATCCTTCAACGACTCAAAGTTAACAACCTCCCGATTCGCATGGTTGAGCGTAATACCCTTTGCCTTCACGATATATTTCATTTCATCCCCTACCCTGACCCGTACCCCATAAGTCTTAGGTCCTGTTGAGATAAAAGAGTCGGCGTATGCGTCGTCCCATACTCATCCTTGATCTCATCAGTGAGCTCGCCGAGGAACTCCCCAATAGCGGGCATGTAATCACCCTCCCTCTCTGTGAATATCACGCTATCTGTATCGGCATACAATACTCTCCGCCCAAGAGAATGCAATAGACCCCAAAGTTTTATACGGGCGTAGGCTGTTGTGAAGCTCGCCACAGGTATGTTTGTAACCCTTGAGGTATCTGTGGCAAATTCAGTGTTGTTGTACTTTATTACGTAAGTATTACCTACATTCACGATCTCCATGACCTCTTTATCGGGGGCATTGGCATAATCCCAGACATCGCTATAACTTTGTGCCAAATGAATGTTCCCTCTGCCGGTATTCTGCGCAAATTTTCCCCATAGACTGTTTAGACACAATTTTGCACTAAAGCGCTTGCCAGGATTCTTTACAATTTGGACACGATCAAGTTGTATACCTTCGCGGTCGCGGTAACGTTGAATATAGGCAGACTTTTCATCTTCGGTATCAACTCCTCGCGGATACCCTGATGCTTCAACCTTATCCTTCAAAAAGGCGTTATATATGGTGTGAAAAGGTTGGGGAGCTTCTGAAACCTCCACACCTCGTGTATCTTCAGTATTCTATAACCATGGCGTACGGCTAGGGCCAGCTCAGGACTTGTATATACGCCTCTGATCTTACGCTGGTGGGGTATATGGTTACATTCGCCGTTATCCTCTTCCGCGCACTTCACGCACAGGGGAAACATGAGCTTGTCGTCGATAACGACAGGTAAGATCGGCATCCATAAATTGCGTGGGGGGAGTACGTCTACGAAAGAGAGCCCAAAGTAATGATCATTCAAATTTTTTGAAAATTCATTGATGGATGGTAGGCTAGGCCCCACCAGTTTCTCAGGAGCGCCCACGGGGTACGGATGCTCTTCATCACGTATGGGTATAAAGAACAGAAATCGTAGTAATGGAGCTTCACGCCCTCCGTAGGTGGGAAGTATAGTCTGAAAGGATTTGTACGTCCTCCAAACAAGCTATCACCACATTTGAGAGGATCCAGCACCATTGAACGCTTGATCGTTTTTATTTCCTCACGGTATACATCGTCTGTCTCCATCCGTGCATCATATTCATGCTCCCACAAGACTTTGTGAGTGAACTGTGATCCTATAAGTTGATCGCGGGTGCGGGTCGATGCAAGACAGTCGGCAGGAGATCTACCGTTGATATCTCCGGTGACTCCGCACTCAGGACGGGGGCATCCATGCCACCAGCAACCGTTAAAGGAGTACACAGTCTTCACACCAGTGACACGGTTTTCACTTAACCCATCAACCCAAAAACACGTCCATTAATCTTAATGGGTACTTCACCCGTGTTGCGGGCGTGCTTTATGTATACACCTGTTTGTTGCTGCAGGTGTATGAGCCAGTAAATAGCCTTGTGTCCGTAACTGCGGGGGTTGTTTCGGTGAATAATGGCTAGGTGTCTTTAGGCATGAAGTTATTCTTGAACACCGTAAAACATAATGATGCGATGGTGGTTGCGACTTGCAGTGGATCGCATTTGAAACGGGCTATGTACATACTTCTAAAGGCCTGGAAACATACTCTAAGCACGCGCACATCATTCACGCAATAACGCTCACATTCATCAGCTATATTATAAGGGTTACTTTCATTAAAACTGTCGTAGTATCGATCAAAGTCTTCACGTTCATCCATGCAGTCAAAATAATGTTTGGGGGGTGGTGGGCCTACGTAGTTTAAAGTCTCGCTGGTGAGGAAAGTGTATGGGAAGTATCCTTTGGAAACTTCAGCTGCTACTCCCATCACCTTGGGTAGCTTTGCTAATTTACAAGGTGTGAATAATAAAGTATCTTTAAATTGTACATTGCCTCTTATCTGCATCTGTATTAATTTGTTGCCTCTTTTCAATGGATCACCTGTAAATATCTCAGAGGATTCGTGTTCAAGCAACTCCTTATAAAGGAACTGCGTGTCAAACTTTGCCCCGTTATGGGCGAGAATATACACAGTCATTTTTTTGAACTTGTCGGCTAACTTGACAATATAGGACACAAATAGTTTCACAGGACTATCGCTGACATTCGTTTTAAAAACGTTTGTCCGTTTACCGCATTTGGGGCACTCGTCACATTCGATACCCATACACTCATCACAGATGGTCTGGCTCACAAGTAAATGTGGAATTACCTCTTTGGTTTCAGCGTTCGTATATGTTTCTATATCGTAGTACACAGTTATACAAGGGTTATTTTTAGGCTTAGCATCTTTCATATAACACACATGCTTTACTCCATCCGCCTTATATTCCTCCTGGCATGTAGGACAGTGAATTACGTCGCACTTGTGCTTAAATTTTCCCCAATTATCCATTGTGTGAAACATACCACATTCACAGATTCTCATTTTCCTGCACGTACCAATTGATTTATGGAGATCAAAGCAGCTATTATTGAAAAAATGTGCGTCTACACACATCACAGTCTCTTTCTCAACTACACGGCTTTCACATTTGGTGCTTTTACACTGCTCACATACCATGTGACATTCTTTACAATGTCTCACTATATCATCCGCAAACTCGAGGCACCCCTTACACAAATCATGATGTCTCCCATATTTTCGACTTTTGTCATAACTCGCGTAAAGCCCCCTTATATTACGGATGGGGAGATACGTTGTCCTGACAATCCTAAAATAAGTAGGGGCCTTGTACGATCTCTCACACAGCTTTTAAAAACATACACAGTCCGGCGGCGATCATCCAAACCAAATATAACTATGCGCACATTCATTTCCTGTTCTACCTTTCTCAGCTCTTCAGGACCCATATTACAGTCAAATTCAAGTTCACAGTCTACAGCTAGTTTACGGGCACGCTCAACGATCGTAGGCAGCCAAATTTTTGAGTCCGTGTATTTTGTACAGTAAACATACGTGCTAAGAGTACTGCTATAAAGCCGCAACCACGATCGACGTTTATATGCCTTCGGTAAATAGTTGGAGAATTGAAGTTAAGAGTGTACGGTATGGCACTATGACCCGCAACACGGAATACACGGTCAATATTTACCGTGAAGTTGTCCATATTGAAGGCTATACTACTTTGGACGGCTTGCATTATACGCCTAATATATATTCTACATCTTCAGCAGCCAAACGTCTGAACGGTACTATCACCCAATAATCGTCTACATCACCGTCATCTGACCCGAACCCAAAGGACAGACTCGTCCTGACCTCACGCTCGTCGCGATTCTGAAGAGCAAACTCTATAATACGCTGTACTACCCTGCGTATCCCGCGCTCAATTCCATTGCTATACAGGGCTCTGGTCGACCCTGACTCTATACCGATTTCTAGTCAAGGGGTGGGTGGGGCTGCGGCGCGCACTAACTCGAACGTAATAACATCCTCAACAGAACGGGGGGCGGATGAATTAGTGGTATATTAGGTGCTGCTGCTGATGGGGGCCCTGTTGCGTAGGAGGGTTGGGGATCTATTATTGTAGACTTAACAGAACGGGGGGCGGAATAAGGGGGTATATTAGGTGCTGCTGCTGGGGAGGTTGTTGCGTAAGAGGTTGAGGGTTGGGGGTCTGCTGCAACAGGTACGTATTTCGGCCGCTTTATACTGATGTGGGGTTCTCATACCTCCGCTTTGGACGTGCAACCTGTATCGCTGGTGAGGTTCAGGGGAGGAGATCACAACTACACTGTCATCGAGTCATCCGTAATGATAGGGTGCTCTACCTCATCGTCGGTTCTGTGGGAGAAGAAATATAAGGATCAGCACTCAAAATTTGTAATATTTTGTAAATGACCCACTTAGGAGTGTGACGTGTTAGAAATGGACTCTGTAGAAAAATTCAGATTCACGAGCCCATCCACATGTATTATATCTGGACCTACAGGATGTGGTAAAACTGTGTTTATGCTTAAAATCATTAAAGAAAAGGGCGAGATGTTCTCGAAATTTGTGCATAAAGTTATATGGTGCTATTCGACGTATCAATCAGCGTTCAACGAGTACCAAGATGATATTTTGTTCCACAAAGGTGTATATGACGTTAATTCGCTAAAGGGAACTGAACATACAATCATTGTAATTGACGATCTCATGTTGGAGATGGATAAAACGTTTGCCGAGACATTTACAGTATACTCCCACCATCTTAACATAAGCGTGTTCTTCATCAATCAGAATCTATTTTTCAAAAATAGATACATGCGCGATGTGTCGTTAAATACGCAATATCTAGTCTTATTCGCGCAACGTAGAGATGTATCACAAATTGGGGTATTAGCCAATCAATGTTCCCGAATCAGCGTAAGGAGTTTTTGGAAGTTTATAAAGAAGCTACAAGCACGCGTTACGGATATTTGCTTTGCGACCTTCATCCGCGAAACACGTTTAGAGTGCTTCTGCGAACGAATATATTTCCAAACGAGCCTGAAACGGTGTATATTCCAGAATGACAAAGAGACTAAAGAAATACCATGAATTAATAAAAATCTATCATCGACTGCCCCGGGCAATGCAGCAGATGTTTATTAAAAATATCGACGCCGACTTTTTAAAATGCATCTGTGAAATCTGTCTTAACGTTATAAATTGCAATGTATCAATGAAAACCCATCAGAAGGCTCGCCTACGCCGCTACAAGAACATAATACGTACACTCGCTCGTAAAAGTCAAACTGTAGCGAAGAAAAAACGAGTTATTGTGCAAACAGGAGGGTCATTTCTCCCCATCTTATTTTCAGTTTTGGGCCCTTTACTGACTAGATTAATATAATGAAGAAAGTGGTAGTGATTCCCCACGAGGTGTACGCTTCACTGCAAAGAGACACGGATCTAGATCCCCGTAAAAGCAGACTTAAAAGAATGGAAAGCGAATTGTTAGCCCTATTAAACAGTGAAAAAACACCTGATGAGAAAAGAATCTTATACCAAGAAGCTCTGCAGAAATTTCTTCACGAGTACGAAAATTATAAGAGCCCTACGGAGATTCCTGTGGTTATTAGGCACAGCACGGGGGACGATGGCGACATAGGACCTGTACCCGACGATACAGCTGATCAACCAAAAAGATTAGCCACACAACATATCGAACATGTATTAAAAAATACCCTCCCACTTACATTGAGGAGTAAAGGCTTAAGTCTTTATAATCTATTGAATGAGGATCCCGCCATACAATGGACCGATACAGGGGAGATCATTGTGGAAGGATCAAAGGTACAGGGATCGAATATCGTAGACATTGTCCATGATCTGGTGAGAAAGTGGGATAGGCCATCACCATCAGGATGGAAGCATATTAAAGCAAGACTACAACAAATAAATGTCCCTAAAACGTTGATAGGAAATCTGAACAGGTTAAAAGACTTGGAACACGCAACGTCTGTGCACAATTGAAGCGCCGTCACCCCCTGCGGTAACACCTTTGAAGAGGAGCAAGAAGAGGTTAAACCAACCCTACCCACTGCCTCTAAAATACGCAAATGGCTAACGTATTAACTAAACGTTATTATGACATTTCTACCCCATCCTCTTACGGCGGCGTAGATAGACTGCACGTTTACGGAGTAGGAAAAAAAGATGTTGAAAGATTTTTGAGGGAGCAGGACGCTTATACGCTTCATAAGCCTGTGAGAAAAAGGTTTAAAACAGCCAAGACAACGGCTTCCTCGATTGATTCTATTTGGCAAGCAGATTTAACAGACATGCAAAGATATTCTGTGTATAACGATGGTTACCGCTACATTCTATTCATAATAGACGTATTCTCTAGATATCTGTGGCTAGTTCCTCTGAAAAATAAATCACCTGAAACAGTTGCTAAAGCCACCAAAACGCTAATGTTAAAAGAAAACAGGGTTCCTGGCTATTTTTGTACGGATATGGGGAAGGAGTTTATAGGCCGTGCTTTTCAGAATATGTTGACAGAGTTTAATATCAGCTATTACACAACCAATTCTATACATAAGGCTTCTTTAGCTGAAAGAGTTCAGCGCACCATAAAGGAACGCATGCACCGTTATTTTACACATAAAAACACATACAGATTTCTAGACATTCTGGAACCATTGGCATCATCCTACAACCGCTCACACCATCGCACGATTGGGGCAACACCTAACGAAGTTTTAGAAAGAGGTACGCTCCCGAGAAGAGATGGACCACCACCACCACCACCACCACACTCTGTGCGCTTCAAAATCAATGATTATGTAAGGCTGTCGCGTTCGGGGAATAAATTCGCAAAGGGTTTTGAGCAAGGATGGACACGCGAGATTTTTAAAGTTAGGGCTGTGAGACCTAAAGGTGTGATAATGATGTATTACATTGAAGATTTGAATGGGGAAGAAATCTCAGGAGGCTTTTACCGCGAGGAATTGCAGAAAGTTGCGTTTAATTTAGAAAAAAATGTGTTTAAAATTGAGAAAATTTTAGGAAGCAAAGGTTCAGGAAGGAGAAAAATGTACCTGGTGAAATGGCTAGGGTACCCAGAAAGCTTCAACACCTATATAAAAGCTGATGCAATAATGAAGCTTAAATAGTATGCAACATGGCTCCTAACCATTTCTACGTCACACTCCCGTCCTCCTCGTCCCTGTCTGTACACCCTAACAACACGCTAGCCAACTTTGTAACAGAACTCCATGGGCACATTGAATTGGGTCGTGATTCGTATGAGGTGGGGATATGCGAAATTCAGCTGGACACCGTCTTTTTAAATATTGAACATGAAGAAACCGTTTTTACGATTCTTAGAGACATTGACGAGTGTGAAAAAGCTGGGGTAGCTATGGATGAAACTATGCGCATCGCTTGGACTAAGATTGCACGGTATTACAGTACAGAAGTAAGACTAGGGCCGGGTCAATATGGTTCGGCCGAGGATGTTGTGAGAGGCTTAAACGTAAGTTTAAGAAACTCAAACCTTACGAATGATTTAGTATATGAAATCGTAAACAACCCTGCACATACACTAATCCTAAAATCAAAGACTAACAGATGTCTTAAAGAACATAGAAAGTTCAAAATTCTAACCAACGGCCGATATAGCGCAGCCTTCCAAAGAGACACATTTCACGAGACACAGTATAACTTGTCCAGATTAATGTATCAATTGAAGATGGAGAAATTGGCTGAAAGGTCCCCAGACATGTGCTATATTTACAGTAATATAGTGGAGCACCAGTTTGTTGGGGATACCCAGGCACGCCTGCTGCGCATTGCTCACATCCCCAACCATAGAGGAAGGAGTTTGAGTATTACATATGACAGACCCCATTATGTGAATGTCGCAACTAATTTAATAACCAATATCACAATATATATAAGAACGATTGAGGGCGAAAACTTCCCATTCGGTAACGGGAGCTTAACAGTGAAGCTACACTTTCGACGCACTGAGTTATAATGGATAGAAAGCCTTTCACCGTCTATCGAGGGATGCGATACCAGCGCGGTAGTGGACTTGGATCCATTTTTTCATCCATACTACGTACGGCTGTTCCTTTGCTGAAGAGGGGTGCCAGATACCTTGGAAGGAAAGCGCTACAATCAGGCCTTAACACTGCAGAAGACATATTGGCCGGGGCTAAACCTAAAGAAGCCCTAAAAAAACATTTAAAGCGTACACGGAACGAAATCATCAAAGATGCAAAGAGAAAAATGCGTGGTGGCGGGAAGAAGGAGGGCCCCCGGAAGAAGAAGAAGGGGTCACGTGGTATTAAACGTAAAAGGCTATCAAAAAAGAAATGCTGTAAGCGAATGAAACCTATGGTTGACCACTTTTTTGACTGATATAAGCTAAGGATATTGATCTCATGAATCATAGTTTGTTTACCACTTGTCGAGAGAGGAGTCACTATTTCGCCATGGCACGCTTCATCCACCCATGTAGTTCACAATGCTGTAAGTCGGAGCTGTCCTTTTTTGAGCTCCCGCCAACCCAAGTTTCTATTGAGCACAGTGACTTTATTACAATTAACCCTTTAAACACAATTAGTTCCCCGAGTGCACCTATAGAATTCGTGATACCCAGCTCAGGTCCTTACTTTTTTGATCCAAGCTGTGTGCACATGTACGCTAAGCTACGTATAGCCCATTCTGATGGAACGGCCTGCGATGACAAATATGCTGTATACCCTGAAACAAACTTTCTGCACGCCATATTCAACCAGTGTGACGTATATTTAAATCAGACCAACATATCGGCAGGCACGGGGTACTATCATCTACGAGCCTATTTGGAAAATGTCCTCAACTTTTCCAAAGAAGCGAAGGCTACCTTTTTAAGTGCGGAGGGATATTATCAAACTAAAGATGAAAATAGTATAAAGGACAAATTTAAAAATTCTAAAAAGAAAATATACGAGTGTTTTGGACGGTTGCACACAGATTTCACTTTCCAGGAGAAGTTGCTTGTGAACGGGGTGGATATGAAAATAAAGCTCACCCGCACGAGTCCTGAGATCTGCTTAAATCTGGATGCGAATCAAGAAGAGGGCGCAAAGTCCGTTGTGGTTCACATTATGGACACATACCTCCGCGTACGGCGAGTGAAATTAAGTTCACCAAAACAACTAGAAATTGAGAAAAATTTACTAAACGCTACAGTGAAATATCCTATTAACAGAGTGCAGATCAAACTATATACGGTTCCTGCAGGGTTGGCATCGAAGCAGATAGAAAACATTGCCCTGGGAAATCTTCCTAAAAGGATATTAATCGGCATGCAGGACCACGCTTCGGTGAATGGAAAATATAAAAAGAGTGCCTTTAAATTCGAGAATTTCGGACTTAAAAATATAACTCTATACGTTAATGGCACTGCTTTGGGTGGAACAATGGGTACGGACTATTCATCAGACGCTGTGTTACCTCTTTGTGCCAGAGCCTATAGTAATCTGACCCATATTGCAGGTGATTGTGATGAGCTTGGTAATGGGGTAACGCAGGAAGAATTCATTGATCAATTTAACCTTTATCCGTTTGACATTACACCTGACTTATCTGCTAGCGTAAATACCCATTTAACACCACAGCAGAGCGGTAACATCTCAGTGCGGCTGGAATTCGCCAAGCCTATAGACGCTCCTATTAGTGTACTAGTATATCTCGAATCGCAAGCCCTAATAGAAGTAGATAGATTTAGAAGCGTTATCACTGACTTTTAAAATGGATGCTAATACACTTCAGAAAGTAATGGAGCGAGTCACACGTTCCAAATTTATCGGCGTGTTTGCGAAGAATGAAACATTGAGTTTGCCAAGTACGCGAGAATGCGGTAGTCTTATTGTGAACACAGACATCATCGGTAATGAAGGGATTCACTGGATCGCTGTCTATTTTAAAAATAGACAGCGCCTGTACTATTTTGATTCACTCGGTACTCAACCCTGGAGTGACCCTATTATTGTAAAATTTCTCGCTCAGTTACATATTCCCGAAGTTGTATGGAACCCATTTCGTATGCAGGGATATTTTACTAATGTTTGCGGAATGTACTGTGTCTCATTTCTCATGCATATGTCAAATGATAAAGAATTTATAAATTTTTTAAATTTATTTGACCCGTGTCACACTCACCGAAACGATGAAATGGTATGCAGACAGATAAAAAACCGTTTTCCAATTGTACGTACTCGTTGTATATTATAATGTTTTTGTTCGTATATTTGTATATTCGTTTATTGTACTGATTTCTTTCATTTAATAAATTTATGAAAATATATTGCGTCTTCTTATCCCAAAAAGATCGAAAAACACTTACATTATTTGACATTGTTGACTGATTAGTATATCATCCGTATTCCCTTCAAAAGATTGTATAACTCGTGTCAAATCCTCATCGGACCTTAAAGGAAAACATATACAGAGTATACAGACAGACAGATCCCCATTATGTGAAGATATCTTTGGTTCGAGGAGTGAACGCCATAAAAATTTCGATTTTAGCATAATGGGGAAATAACATTGATTGACATTTTTGACTAGTATCTATTTGACGAAATACTACAACTCTCCATATATATAAAATCGAATTATGGACACTTACATTTCTATGGTAGTCCCTTGCGTCGGATTGTAAGGAGCGTCACTGCAAATATCTTCTACGGTTTGCGTCGAAAATAGTTCGCCACAATCAGCAGCATTGAAAAGACTAATTGTGGTTAATGCTGCAGTATCACGTTCTTCATACAAGTCTGGGGAGACGTACAGGTCCATGGTGGAGGATGTGTGACACTGCTGACTGATCAGTATATCATCCGTATTCCCTTCAAAAGATTGTATAACTCGTGTCAAATCCTCATCGGACCTTAAAGGAAAACATATACAGAGACAGACAGACAGATCTCCATTATGTGAAGATATCTTTGGTTCGATTACCAATTTCGATTTTAGCATGATGGGGAAATAACATTGATTGACATTTTTGACTAGTATCTATTTGACGAAATACTACAACTCTCCATATATATATAAAATCTAATTATGGACACTTACATTTCTATGGTAGTCCCTTGCGTCGGATTGTAAGGAGCGTCACTGCAAATATCTTCTACGGTTTGCGTCGAAAATAGTTCGCCACAATCAGCGCATTGAAAAGCTAATTGTGGTTAATGCTGCAGTATCACGTTCTTCATACAAGTCTGGGGAGACGTACAGGTCCATGGTTGATTATTCACTGATGCGAAAATAGCTACTGTTACTCCCAACTGAAAATATCCCCTTTTATATGCACATTCGCCAAGCTCCGCCCAAAAGACCAGATGTCGTCGTGATTGGCTGCCGATGTAGCTGGGTGGAGCTATGACGTGTACCAATCCGCTATAACGAGACCGGACGAGTAACATATATATAAAATCGAATTATAGGCACTTACATTTCTATGGTAGTCCCTTATATTATATTTTTTACTTACAAATTATTAGTATTGTTAACATAATTGTTAACTTATTTTATAATAAAGAAATTATATCCTAATTATATTTTAAAAAGAACATTCGGTTTCAACGTTAAGCTGTGGTCTAAGGCGGCGTGGCATGAATAAATACTAAAATAAAATTAAATGTTAAAAATCTTTATTCATACGTTATTAAAAGTTAAAAATCTTTATTAATAAAACAGGATAGAAGCATATGAAAGTCAAGGTAAACTATAGTTGCAAATTAGGTTATACGATGTTTTTCGGCATACTACTGCCTCGGGTTAAATGATCCTGTTATTTTAAATCACGTATTTGAAAGAGTTAATCATTATTGCTACATAGAAAAAATCGTGCATTACGATGTTTTTCGGATATACTACTGCCTCGGGTAAAATGGTCCTGTTATTTTAAATCACGTATTTGAAAGAGTTAATTATTATTGCTACATAGAAAAAATCGTGCATTACGATGTTTTTCGGATATACTACTGCCTCGGGTAAAATGGTCCTGTTATTTTAAATCACGTATTTGAAAGAGTTAATTATTATTGCTACATAGAAAAAATCGTGCATTACGATGTTTTTCGGATATACTACTGCCTCGGGTAAAATGGTCCTGTTATTTTAAATCACGTATTTAACGACACATCGCGCTCATTTCCATTGCTATATATGGCTCTAGGATCGGCCCTGACGAGATGTATTTCGTAGGTTAGGTTAGGTCTCTTACATATAAAAGTCCATGTGGTAGAGTAAGCAATATATATATATATATATATATATATATATATATATATATATATATATAGAAAGAGTGGTCTGGAAGGAAGTTTACCAATGATTAAATTCTCTTTGCGAGTGACCCGTTGCCCGCGTCGGGCTAACCTTTGGTTAGCTTCCGCCCGAATTGTTCATTCTGACGAAGGTCAAGCTTTTCACTCCACCTTAGACCTACAGTTTAACGTGGATTCCGAACCACGACCCATCAGTAGCCCAGCGTCTTGACCACTAGGCCTCCTAGGGTGCCCATTTATCTACCAACCACTTTCTTTATTGTGTGGAAGGATGAACAGCTGGGTTTTGCTGCGCGCCGGCTGCCGTCGGGTCTCGAACCCTGGGCCGATGGATTCGTAGTCCGCGACGCTAACCACTACACCACCGAGGCGGTATTTGTCATTACTTACTCGGACTATAGTGGATTTAATTATCCCAGAAGAGTTCCATGCACGGTCTGTGTGTAGCATATATATATATTGTGTGTACGTTTTCCCTTGACCTTCGTCAGAATGAACAATTCGGGCTGAAGCTAACCAAAGGTTATCCAAAGGGTAATATATATATATATATATATATATATTATTATTATTTCTACAATGAAAACGGGGTCGGGCCGAAGAACGGGTGAGATCTCCCCCCAATATATATATATATATATATATATATCATTATATTTCTATATGACACCATACAAATTACGCGTAAATATTTTCATTGTAGAAGTAATAAGAATGATAAAATTAATATCTGAAGTCAGTGGTGATTTCTGCTCGAATAGCTTGTAGAAGGATAATCCCTCGGCCCGAAAAAGGTCCCTAGAGACCTTTTTCGTTCGAATCGTGTCCCTAGAGACACGATTCGACCCCGCTATAGTGGCTTGGGCAAATCCAAATGAATAATTTCTTTATTTTACGTCATTTTTCATTTTTTTCGTCGCAGGAATGAGGCTATATGTTTCATAAGTTTTCATCTCGTTTGGTGGAATTGTATCGTAAATTATCGTATTTCGAATTGTATCGTAAATGATCATTTCGTTTCGTTATTCGTGAGGGCTGAATTATGGATAACTATGTTATTTGTTTCGTTCATCTTCAAGTTTAATGAAGCTGTATTTAAATGAAGTTTCAATTAATTGGTTTTACTGTTATTTAGGAAAATTTATATTGGGAGCAAACGTTACAATAATAACAAGCTTATGTCGATATAGTTACCCATTGAATTGGAACTCTTTATTCACGTTTGCTATTATTTATTGAATGGTGGATAATTAGTTGGGTAACCCTTATAAAATTCGTTTTCTGTCTAACGAAATAGGGTAACTTTGTTAATTCTATTAAAGCGTAATGAAAGAGGCGCTTGTGTTATTTTATACGGCTGAATCTTGTATAACCATATAAATATATATTGTGGTATTTTATATGATTCATTAGTTATTATATATACAAGTACATTGGAATAACAGCCGTTATATATGTGTTACACGATTAATGGGACACATTATTTATTGAATGGTGGATAATTAGTTGGGTAACCCTTATAAAAATTCGTTTCTGTCTAACGAAATAGGGTAACTTTGTTAATTCTATTAAAGCGTAATGAAAGAGGCGCTTGTGTTATTTTATACGGTTGAATCTTGTATAACCATATAAATATATATTGTGGTATTTTATATGATTCATTAGTTTATTATATATACAAGTACATTTGGAATAACAGCCGTTATATATGTGTACACGATTAATGGGACACATGGCGCTATCTGGAATACCTTGCGCTATCTGGCAACTCAGCCAGAATAGAGGATTATAAAAGATCGCGAAGCTGTTGAAGAACCATTCCCCCTCGGCTCCGGCCGAGTAAGGAGCTCTGCTCCTTCTATTTCAGGCCCTTTGGTAAACCCATAGTGGCCTCTTAGGTTAGGGAAACGAAAATAAATTGGGGGAGAACTCCACTCTGTCCTTCAGGAGTCTCTCTCCCTCCTTCAGCTCTCTCTCCTGCATGTATCTTCCTCCTTCAGATGTCTCTCTCTCCTGCATGTTTGCCTCCTGCATGTGTACTCATGCATGTGTACATCCAGCATGTGTACCTACTGCATGTGTACTCCTGCATGTATACGTGTACCTCCAGCATGTGTACTCCTGCATGTGTACCTATCCTCTCCTTCAGGCGTCTCCCTCCTACAGGCATCTCTCTCTTCTTCAGGCGTCTCTCCCTCCTACAGGCATCTCTCTCTCTTCTTCAGGCGTCTCTCTCTCTCTCCTTCAGGCGTCTCTCCCCCCTTGGCTCAGCCAACTGGCTGATTCTGGCTGATTAGGAGCCTATAAAAACGCCAGCCCGGCTGGAAGTCTTAGTGTGCACTTGGCTCCTGCCAGGTGAACACCTCTCCTCCTTTCTCTCCTCCTCCTCCTTTCTCTTGGGGGATAACGCCGCCTCCAAGTTTTCCCCCACCCCCCTTTCCCCCACCCCATTTGCAACAACCCCCACCCCTTTGCAACAACCCTCACCCCCTTTGCAACATTACATAATAACCTGCAACATTCTGCACTCTCCCCTTTTGCGGCTATACTACTTAATATATATATATATATATATATATGTGTGAAATAGGATCCCTCTGAAGGAGACGTAGTTTTACATTTAGGATAAAAACGAAGACGTAGAGCAAAAAAAGCAGTGGCGACTCGTGGTATAAATGTATTGGGGTGCGATTTCATAAAATTGTACGACAACACGGACTCACAATAGGCTAGCGCGAATCCAACTGCCGCTCACAAGAGTACTTGTATTAACATATGCGGCTATGCAGACGTACAATTCTAGTTAATTACAAATAAGTAATAATTTCAATAAAATACATATAAATGGTTTATATCATTATTACTGAAGTAACTATTAGTAAAAATAAAGTTGTTATTATAAAAAAATTCGCGATTGTACTTATATTTCATTACAACAGTAAAATATAATTTATATTTACTTGAGCGAAAAATCTATCGCTCCATTCGGCTGCAATATTATTTTGTATTCAAACAGCGGTACGCTGTTTGAAGCTATGCTATAAGTTTAGAATATTATGTACTGTATGAAGGCTTACTCAAAATGCCTTGTGAATCATGATATGCCACATGAATTTTTAAAATATATTTCAAGAATATTAGTTTAATATCTTAAAATTAATATTTTTTATCTGTTAAATTAATATTTATCGTTTCAAGCAAGGGGGAGCGACCGCTCCATCGCTCCTATACGCCAGTCGCCACTGCAAAAAAGTTATTATATTTGGCTGCAGCCGACGTTTCGGGCAATTCTACCTATTTTCAAGGCCTAATAAATAAAAGCTAAAATTAATACATAACAAAAATATATGAATGTCGAGAACTAAAACTAATTTAGAGTACAAAATTAAAACTGTTCAAGAATAAAAATTAAAATTACAAAGCAGAAACAGGCATAAGCCAAAATCAAATCAAAAGTAAAAATTATATAAATGATAAAAATAAAAACTTAAAACATTCAAACATAAAATAGTTAAAAACTTTACTAATAAAAAGTTAAACGAAAAATCACAAGAGCAAACCAACATACCATGCTCACTTGACAGCCACAAAAACTGAAGCGAAAAGGAGACAGGGTCACAAGGGAAAAAATTTTAGTATGTTGTTATTCTAATTAATATAAAGGGGTAACAGCTAGAATCAATATTTAAACTAGAGTTCAAAAATTTAATACACAAAGATTCGTAAATACGGAGGGAGGACGGGCATTTTAATGATTTAAGAATTTTAAAATTGTTAACAGAAATGTCAACCTTACACTTGATAGAATGATTCCTAATAGCAGACTGTTCCTTTTTCAACAAAACTTTCCCTGTCCTATGGCTAATACCCGTATGGGAGCAAAATCTCGCCTGCAAGGAACGAACTGTACTGCCAACGTAGTTCCCCTGGGAACACCCAGGGCGGGTAAACAAATAAACAGAACAGCTCATCGCAGGGGGGATTTTGTCCTTACATCGGAAAAAACATCCAAGGGTATTATTATTTACAAAAGCAATCTTAAAATCAGTGTGCCTAAGGTCTGCCTAAGGTTCATAAAGTCGGTGTTCCATTGCGCCCAATTTTTGCGTCTTATCCTTTGGCTAATTACAAGCTTGCCAAATTTCTTGTCCCACTGTTATCTTCATTTACTGTGAACTCGTACAGTGTTAAGGATAGTTTTTCTTTTGCGTCGGAAATTAAGAAGTTTAATATGAATACTTTGTTTATGACAAGTTTCGATGTATCTTCCCTCTTTACAAATGTCCCCTTGGATGAGACCATTACAATTATTTTGAGTAAAGCTTTTCCACAGCCGGACTCACCTTTTCACGGCTTTGGCAGAGCACAGTTTGAGCAGCTTCTGAATTTGGCAGTCAAGGATAACTTTTTTTAGTTTTCAAGGGGTAGCTTACCGTCAGTTGGATGGAGTGGGGATGGGGAGCCCCTTGGGTCCCGTTTTTGCAAATATTTTCATGTCTCATCTTGAGGAAAGGGTCTTCTGCGAGTGCCCCCCTCACCTTAAGCCCAAATTGTACAGACGTTATGTTAATACGTTTGCTCTATTCCAAACGGATAATCAATCAGTTCAGTTTCTAAGTTTCTGAACACACTGCAAAAGAACATTGTATTTACGCAGGAAAAGGAAGTTGAAGGTTCTATTCCTTTCCTTGATGTTTTGGTCTCCAAATCTGGCTCGACCGTTTTAACTTCTACATACCGGAAACCTACGTTTACTGGTTTGGGTTTTAATTTTTATAGTTTTTGCGACTTTAATTACAAATTAAGTTCCATTCGCACATTGGTGCATAGAGCTTATAATATTTGCTCGAACTTTGCT
This sequence comes from Bathynomus jamesi, assembly GCA_023014485.1. Taxonomy (NCBI): domain Eukaryota; kingdom Metazoa; phylum Arthropoda; class Malacostraca; order Isopoda; family Cirolanidae; genus Bathynomus; species Bathynomus jamesi. Next base: position 19,773 of record JAJOZX010006606.1, read on the forward strand.
CTGCTTCATAATGAGCTTGAATTCCTTACTGATTTTTTCTTTAAAAATGGTTTTCCACGGGATCTTGTAGGTGTTATTGGTAAATTTCTTAATAATGTATATTCCCCCAACCTTATTCCAACATATGATGTTCCTTAGAATTGTAAATATTTTGTTTTACCTGATATCGACCATTTTAACACTTGTAAAAAAGCAATTGTTGAGTGTTGTGAGAGAATTTTATTTTCACACTGATTTTAAGATTGATTTTGTAAATATAATACCCTTGGATGTTTTTTCCGATGTAAGGACAAAATCCCCAATGCGATGAGCTGTTCTGTTGTTTATTTGTTTACCTGCCCTGGGTGTTCCCAGGGGAACTACGTTGGCAGTACAGTTCGTTCCTTGCAGGCGAGATTTTGCTCCCATATGGGTATTAGCCATAGAACAGGGAAAGTTTGGTTGAAAAAGGAATAGTCTGCTATTAAGAATCATTCTATCAAGTGTAAGGTTGACATTTCTGTTAACAATTTTAAAATTCTTAAATCATTAAAATGCCCGTCCTCCCTCCGTATTTACGAATCTTTGTGTATTAAATTTTTGAACTCTAGTTTAAATATTGATTCTAGCCGTTACCCCCTTTATATTAATTAGAATAACTACATACTAAAAATTTTTCCCTTGTGACCCTGTCTCCTTTTCGCTTCAGTGTTTTGTGGTTGTCAAGTGAGCATGGTATGTTGGTTTGCTCTTGTGATTTTTCGTTTAACTTTTTATTCCGTTTAACTTTTTATTAGTAAAGTTTTTAACTATTTTACGTTTGAATGTTTTTAGTTTTAAGTTTTTATTTTTATCACTCGTATTTTGTCATTTATATAATTTTTTTACTTTTGATTTGATTTTGGCTTATGCCTGTTTCTGCCTTGTAATTTCAATTTTTATTCTTGAACAGTTTTAATTTTGTGCTCTAAATTAGTTTTAGTTCTCGACATTCATATATTTTTGTCATGTATTAATTTTAGCTTTTATTTATTCGGCCTTGAAAATAATAGTAGAGTTGCCCGAAACGTCGGCTGCAGCCAAATATAATGACTTTTTTGCTCTACGTCTTCGTTTTTATCATATATATATATATATATATATATATATATATATGATGAATAAAACCACGAAGGAAAGGAAACACAAAATGGTGCTCAAGCGCTTTCGTCTAATGACATCCTCAGGAACACTGAAGTACATAAAAAGGTTAAGCCTATATATAGGTTACAGAAAGAAAAAAAAGAAAAAATAAATAACATACATACACACACACACAAATATATATACATATACATACATATCTATATATACAAAACATACATACATAACTATATATACAATAAACAGAGAAGTAAAAAAAAAAAAAAAAAAAAAAAACCTTAAAGGATTACCAGTGAGGCGTACAGATTTGTAGGGAAAAATATCGATTTTTATCACAAGATCAAATGGATTATAAAAATACAAATTTATACTGGAACTCTGCCGGGTTTTAACACAATGCTGCCTATGGTCAGGTTTCGATATATATAAAAAAAAAATAAAATGCAAATTAAAAGTTAATCGATTTTTTTCACGTGTTACCTTCGTGAAATAATTTTCATATATATATATATATATATATTGACGATTGGTTAAGTTAAGTCGTAATATTTTCGTTAGTTTTAACGTTTTATTTGATGGATTCATTTAAAAAATATGTTTCCTAAAGATCCTAGTGGTTTACGTTCCCCAACTTTGACCTAGTGTAGTTTGCGTCCCCTTTTGCGTCAGGGGGACGTAAACTACACTTGCTCCAAAATTTCATCTCAAGAGGGTAGTAAGCTGCACTCGGAAACAAATTCTTTGATGACCGGATGGTGTAGCGGTAAAAAATGTACTCTCGACGTAGTCCACGCGACACGGGGACGAAACCACCTCTGCGCTGCACATTTTACCTCGGGATCCAGATCATAATTACTTAGTTTGGTTTATTTCATTACTTTCATTCCATTAATCCATTAGTGCATTGGTAGAATTTCCTACCGATAAAATTGTTTGTCATTATTGCATCACTTTTTCTTGTATTCGCGTGATTTTCGGTATGAGTCATTGATATGAAGCAATCTTTAAGATTTCAAATTGATCCATTTTCAATGAATAGAATATTTCGTTTGAAAGAAATATTTTAAAAGAAATATTTAAAAAGAATATTTTCTTTTAAAAGGAAATATTCTATTCATTGAAAATGGATCGATTTGAGAATTTGATTTGAGATTGCGTCATATCAGTGATCATACCGAAGATCACGTGAATACAAGAAAAAGTAATGCAATAATGACAATTTTATCGGTAGGAAATTCTACCAATGGGCACTAATGGGTTAATCATGTTTGAACGTGTATCGGGCCGCCATATACGAAGAACAAACAAATAATAATAGTAGCCGTTCTTACAATCGAATATAGTTTGAGTGAATGAGGGTGTGTATTATTGGTTATCTTACGATATCGCGACAGTATTAAGGATACACACCAAGCTCATTGCGACAAAACGTACGTGTAACATTAGAATTGTTGCCATAGTTCAGCCTTTTTTCAAATTAAATATCAAAGAAAGGTTATAATGAAAATTAAGCTATAGGTTAGGTTAGGCTAGATTATGCTAATTACTTAATTTTTGATTAGGTTAAATGTCGCCATTCTCAAGTGAAAATGTTATGGTCTCATTTCGTAAAGTAGCCAAAAGAGAGAGAGAGAGAGAAAGAGAATCGGGGGGGATGGGGGGCCAGAACAATAAGGTAACTCGTAAAGCATTTTAAACTATTTTGAGGAAAGAATTTCCTAGTTGAAATACTCTTTGGAGAGAGAGCGTTATTTTTATGCTTTTGGAGATTTAATATTTTAATTTTGAGGGAAAGATGAGTGAAGATCATCGTTGAATAAATATTACGTAAGTAATATCACCTCTTAGTTTTTACGTTTTAAACGTGTGCGAGAGTTTCTCTTCTGCATTGAAGGGAATTTAGTTCGTCTTTGATACTGTATATGCGGTAAAAAAATTAAACTTTTAAAAATTTCAAACCCTTATAAAATTATTTATTTTCTGAGTGTTTTTAAAACTGTATTTTTTTTTGCGAACTTCTTTCCATAACTATACCGTATATAAAGAGACGAAAGCCCTTGGAATCGTTTTCGATATTTCTTGCTGGTTGAATCACATTATAGTAATATATATATATATATATATATATATATCAGTAGCGTGCGGTGATTTTTCGTCAAGGGGAAGCAATTCAAGCAAAAACAACAACAGATTATATAAAATAAAAATAAAACTTTAAAATACTCGTATATAATAAAAACAAAACACATATAATCATCTACTTACTTTACTTATAGGTTAATTCTATTCTTCTTTCTTTTTTATTAAATATATCTATTATTTCTTCGTAAAAGGCATCGGTTTTTCATATCCTTAAGAAGCTTTTTCTCAATTGAGATTAAAGCTAAACTTGCAAGCCTTTCTTACCCTTGCGCATTTCTAGCGTAGTTACGTATTCGCTTTAAATGAGAGAATGACAGCAGACAGCACGTAAAATTGCCAGATATTTCAAGAAAATTAACTATAAGATCTGGACAGCGATTTCTAAATTGCTTCCTTTTTGACATAGGGAAGGATAAAATAACTATAAATATATATTCTTTTTCGCTTAACATGCCATGGAATTTTTTAGTAGAAAAAACTATATATGAAACTTGTTGTATTCAATAAATACTACATTATTAAACATTAAATGAGTTTTTAGAATAAAAAACAATTTGTAACAGTAAAAAAAAAGCGAGTCATTGGGAAAAAGGATGCATTTCGTCAATTGTTGTCCAACTCGAGATTTTTTGCGTCGGCTTTCTTAAAGGTTTTTGCACGAACGGCAACCAATGTATGTATATACTATGTATCCACCTGATTACCAATCAAATGCTATAAATAGTATAATAAAACGATTTTGTACAAATTATGGTTAATATTCGTTTTTTGACCCAGTCACACCCAGCTATAACAGCAATATATATTGAATAACCAATCAAAGCTGAATAAGAAAATATATATATTATCTTGTGCAAATTTGTATAAAATGTACTTTTTTAAAAAAAATATTTTCTACTTTCTAATATGTATGTATATAAATTTCGGTAGGTTTGTTTATTTGGGCTACCTTTTTTGGACTTTTTTGGAGATTTTTCTTGGCTTTTTTTGGCTACTTTTTCTTGCTTTGGCTACTTCTTTCTGTTTCTGGTTAGTGTGGTGATTTTCGTTCTACTGGTATGACGTGTCAATCTTGTGAACTTGATTTCGAAGACCTAATCCGCCTTGTTGGCCTCGATGAAGATAAAAATTTAGATGTTTTTTCCAATCACGGCATAATTCCGACATCCGTGATTTGCCCTAAATGTAATATTGCCTGTATTTTAAGACAAGACTCGAAGGTGTTTAGGTGCCGTAAAAAAAATCCAAAAAATAAGCGTGAGTGTGGATTTACTGTTTCTATTTTTAAGGGCACATGGCTGGAACATTGCAACTTCTCGGTGAATAAAAACCTCCGGTTCATAAATATTTATTTGCGAAAATATTTTTCTCAACGTTATGCCGAGAAAGTTATAAAACTAGGCAGTGAGTCCATTGTTAACTGGAAATCTTTTTGGGTGGTTAGGTTAGGTTAGGTTGTGTTAGGTTGTGTTTAGCACGAATGCAAACTTTTCTGGTCGATTTTGAGGTGTTTTGCACGAATATGCCATCCGTTTCCTGTGCAAATGCGTAGTTTTCGAGATGACGATATCTCGAAAACTACGCATTTGCACAGGAAACGGATGGCAGATTCGTGCAGAGCACCTCCAAATTTACCAGAAACGTTTGCTCTCATTATAAAAAGAGAGTGGGTCGAAAAACAAATAATTACCCAAATTATTAACACATATTGAACTGTTTAAACTTTAAAGTATAATTCAGCATTTTCTTCTTTCTTTGAATAGGGAAGCATTGCTTCCCTTGCTTCCATGGACCGCACGCCACTGATAGATATATATATATATATATATATATATATATATATATATATATGAAAAATAATATTAAAAAGTTTACCAATATTACTTTTTACACTTTCTAGAAACTTTGCTTCTATAATTGAAATTTTTTTTTTCGAAATTGTACATAATAGAATTTTAGGCTGGCTACAAAATTTTGAATGTCATATTCAGAGCCATTTATCAGTGCCAATGCATGCCAACACGAGAAACGATGAAACTGTATTCAAAATTTCAGTGCCTGGCGAGTTAAAATTATGAGCTCAAAATACGAATTCTTCATGAGAGAGAGTCTACTTATCGTAATAATAATAATAATAATAATAAAAAAAACAGTTTTATATATTTTTTTATGATAATAAAAGTTATGAAATAAATGATAAATTGGTAAAAAAAAAAAAAAAACTGTAACGAACTTCTAAACTCTATTTCTTTATTTATGTAGCCTATAATATTTTCGCTGTTGTTTGAATGACATTATGGATGAATGAGAGCTTTAGGTAATACTAGGATGGTCGATGCGGTTATTTGACCTCTTTCACAACAGCCCTAAAGATAATATGACGGAGCGTTTCCTACGGCTTACGTGGGATCCGAACCATTTTAGGGTCGCTACGTAATCTGTACTCGGAGGACGGTCCCCCATCCAACTACTACCGAGAACCAATGTCGCTTTAATATAGCTGATCGACGGGAATCGGTGTTACGACATTGGTCACGACGGAGCCCAGGTTAGGTAATAGACAGTATATTATAAATATTATTAGAGAAATGCGTATATAAATAACTAAATACTCTGATGAAACGCACTAAAGCAATGATAACTTTATAATGGAGTAATTACGGAAAACAATTCGAGTATAAACACGCTTTCAAATAATAAATGTAATTGGGGGTCCTTTTGTTGTTTACCTTAAATCCAATTTAACTTGAGTACCTGAACAATGCTCACGTCTAAGACGTTATATATATATATATATATATATATATATATATATATATATATATATATATATATAACGTCTAAGACGTTATATATATATATATATATATATATATATATAATATATGGTGTGTGTGTGTGTGTTTTGACACGTAAATAGACACCACGATGATTGTCCTCAAGAAGAAAAGGTAAAGCTTATCAATGGAATGCCAGAACGTGTGTCAGCTTAACGTAATGGAAAGGGAAAAGCAACACGATTCTAAATATATTTATTCAATAAATCTGTTTCTGTTTAACGACATTTATTATTAAATAAAAAACTATGGAAAAAACCGAAGCTGTTTATTTACCTTTGTATTGTGTGTGTGTGTGTGTGTGTGTGTAGATAATCGTAAATTGTATATTCAATTGTATTTCTATTTATACTTGTATAATTTTATTCCTGTTTCTATTTATTTGATATATTTCTTCCTATACCTGTATATTTTCGGAAAAAGGTTCGCCTAGGAATCTGAAATTTTTTAAAATCATAAATTTCTGAGTGTTAATATTTCGTTTTTATTTGGATATTTTATTCTATTTCGGTGATAAGATAACACTAAAATTTAATAAACGAAACTCAGTTATGACAAATGGTGACTAACTTTTTTGTTTGGTTAAAAAAAAAAAAAAATAGATTTCTAGGCGAACTTTTTTCTCCGAAATTATGACTGTACTATTAATACCAGCTTCAATTTCTGTATATCTTTTTACAAATACGATTATAACATTAAATATTTTATTCTGTTCCTCTACTTTAAATGGCGGAAAAGTGAAGTGAAAGAAAAATAATTCTTTCTATTTAATACCCATTTTACCATTTTACAACTTTTAACAGTTGATAATTCCTTTTAATTCATTTTGCACTTTATAAACACGACAAAGTTTCTTTTTGTTTCCTCATAAACTGTAATAAATGTAATATAACTGTAATAAAGGGGTACATTTTAGCTACAAAATGTTAGCAGTTCCAAGAATTTGGCTGATAAAGATGTTTCTCTGGTGCCGAAAAAAAATCAGTGGCAAACTGTGTGTGTGTGTGTGTATGTGTGTGTGTGTGTGTGTGTGTGTATATATATATATATATATATAGTTGTCGAATTATACATATTCAAACATTAAAAATTTTATGCTTTTGGGGGGAGAGAGCCATGAAAGCGAATTTCAAATATCCAAATTCAAAATACTTCAATTTAGTGAGAAGGAACCCAAAACACATCTTAAAATTTAAAAAAAAAAGAACCCCGACCGTCTCCCTGTTGTGAAAAAGCAAGGCTGGAAAAGTGGGAAAAAAAAAAAAAATTCCCTTTTCTATTGTAAATTTTGTTTCATGGCATATCCTCATTACGAATTATTTATTTAAAGAAAAGAAAAAAGGGGAGTGGGGGGGAAAGGACCTCTTTTCATCCAAAGCGAATGTTTCTCAAACTGCAAAACGCTTTTATAGGCTACGATAAAAAAAAAAAAAAAAAAAAAAAGAGGAAAACAAATAAAACGGCATCTATTTCCTTTCTTTTCAGCATCAAATTACCAAAATTTTTTTTTTCTTTATTTCTTCCTGTTGTTGTTTTTGTTTTTGTTCTTTTTTCCGTAATTCTTTAAAGCGCCAAACCGAATTCGTTTTGTGTGCGCATCTATATAATATGAAGATCCCTTTCTTCCCAAAACATGCATGCGGGAACTTGGTGAGAGAGAGGTCTCTCTCTCTCCTCTCTCTCTATATATATATATATATATATATATATTAGGGTCGAAGGAAAAAGAGAAGGAAAATGTACGTAGGAAAAATATAGGGAAAAGAATTTTTCCCCCCTTCGCTATAAAGTTTAATTTAGAGGTCTTTGCAAACCGCCTTCAGCTATTGAGCAGAACTTCTTATTTATACGTCGAGTTCAGATTGCTTAAACAAGGGAACAGTCGGGCCCGATTTTAGGATTTGGCTTCTTTGCAAAGGCGATCGTGTTTATATTTTAGGAATGTAATGGGATTTGGACCACTTTTCGTATTTCGGTGAATAGATTCAAAAGTGATAAAGGTAATGAGATAGGGTGTGTGTGTGTGTGTGTGTGTGTGTGTGTGTGTGTGTTTTGGATAGTTGAAGGAAGAGCTAAGAATAATATATAGTACTCGTGTGTATGTGTGTATATATAATATAGTATGTCATTTACCATTACTTATTCGGGCTATAGTGGATTTAATTTTCCTAGAAGAGTTCCTTGTTCCATGCACGGTCTGTGTGTATCATACATATATATATATATATAATATATATATATATATATATATATTATATATATATTATCTGGAAACACACAAAGGATTCAAAATTTCAAAACTTTCACCTGAAATGAACTTTAAAAACTATTTAAAAGAAAAAATTCAGAACTTGAAAAACTTTAACTTAAAAAAATAAGCTGAAAAAATATTTAATTTCAAAAGTTTCTTCATAAAATATTTTCAAGTCCCTCCCCTAATTCCCTTTCTCCACCCTTCCCCACCTCCTACTCCCCTTTAATGGTAGTGATAGGGGTGGGTAGGGACACTACAAGTAATTATTATAGCTTTAAAACAAATTGTTGAATGATTAGTAACGATATTGCGGACGAACGACACGTGATAGACGTGAAGAAATTGACAAGTTATTGTGGGTTAGATTAAATTAGGAGAGCGTAAGTTAGGTTAGCTTAGATTACGCTTAGTTTAAGCTTAGTTGGGTTTACCCTTATTTCATAACTTTGGTTTAATTATACCCTTGGTTTAATTTACCACGGTTACGAGATAATAATGGTTAATGTAGGGTAATTTTAAGCAGAATTTTTTTTTTCTTTTTTAAATACTGTAAATAAAATTATAAATTAATTTCTTGTAAAGTTTAAATTGATGCAGTTGAACTGTGGGTTGTGAAGACTCCCAAAGGACATGCGTCGTATATGTACAGTATGTTTGTTTGAAGGGAATGTATACACTCTCAAGCTCGCTTAAAATACTGTTTATTTAATTTAAACAAAAACTTTGTTTGAATTTCAGACGAACAAAATACTGTATTCAAAATGATCCGTTTGAGTTTTGTTAAAATTGAACTAAATAAATTGTTACTTCCAAATAAATACACCATTCACATCACACTACACCTAATTCAATCAGTCTCAAGTCTCGGTTCAAATCTGCCAGCGTCTGCCCGCAGTTGCTGGGCGCCTGGCTTGAATTTTGCCCGTTTATTTATTTTTTGGTGTTATTGGCGTCTTGGCCCACGTAATAAAAAATAATTTGTCCTATATGTTTTGTTGTTGTTCGCGTACCCCACTATCAAACGCCACAATATCAGCGTATTCTACTGTACTCCATTGCGCATGTGCAGTTTCCGTTCGTTGATATATTTGTGTTGTATAAAGTTGTGTATATTTTGTCCATACTATAAATTTCTTTTCTTATTTTCCATCTTTAGCATATTCTAAATGAGTAAAGGAAAATAACTTCTCAAAGTAATTAAAACTAAAGCTATCGAGTAATTTAGCTTTCTTCTCATCTGGAGACATATTAACTGAAAGCATATTTAATAGTTTTCTACAGGGTGTCCCGTAAGTCTGGACCCATAGGGAAAAATAATAAAATTACAAAATAGTCCAAAAATTTATTACATAATCTGTTCAAAGTGTCCGCCGTTGTGTCGCACACATAGTTGAAGACGCAATCTCCACTGCGACAGCACTTTCTGAATCACAGTCGCAGAAATTTCTTGACACGCCTCCACAATGCGTGCTTTAAGGTGGAAAATGTTCTGAAGTTTGACCTCGTACACTTTGGCTTTCAAGTGGCCCCACAAATAAAACTCCAGCGGAGTAAGATCATAATAAAAAAATAATAAAAATAATAAAAAAAAAAAAAAAATATATTATAAATAAATTTTTGGACTATTTTGTAATTTTATTATTTTTCCCTATGGGTCCAGACTTACGGGACACCCTGTACATTATCTTGTCCAAAAAAGGATTCCTCTTTTTTTTTTAATTCATATGTTGCAAAGTATTTGACATACATTTCTCAAACATATCATTATTTACCCAAAACCTTGGAAATTTTTTTAAATCTTTAGTTTAATCTCTTATTATAGGCTAACCAGGCTAGGCTATCGTCGAATTTACAGTACAAGATGGCGTATTGTACAGTTTTCTATGGACCCAGGCGACTTTTCATATATTATCTTATACATTTCCAGTATCTTGGAATTTCTTCATTAGCTTCTTTATTGCAAATATGTTTAGGGGCGTCCCTTTACTCCAAATTGTGCTTTAAAATTACGTTCCACTCGTACACCACTTTGTTTTACAATAAATGCACGTTCGGCTGTAGAATATTCCATCTTGTATTGTAACTTCGATGATAGCCAAGCCTTTTTTAACTAGCCTGAACTACATGAAGAAAAACCTTCAAAGTTCCGTGAAAGTAATGAGGTGTCGTAGAAATTTATATCATCATTATATCAGTTACTTTGTGACATGATTTACCAAAAAAAATAGAGCCTCCCTTTATGGACACCCTGTATGTGCTTTTTCAGGAATCAAAGCAAAGCACGACTGTGTACACGCTCTGTTCACTGTGTTCACGTGAATAGATTTTTTAGCTTTACAAGCATCATCTGTAAAAATTAGTGTAAACGCTGTATACCGTACTTTAAACTGTATTGTGTTGTAGACTGCATACGACCGTGGGTATATATGGATAACTCAAAACCTCAGAATGGTCATACTCATCTTCAGGGAAGCTACTTAGAGTAGTATTTAAAACTTTAGTTTTAAATATTGTAGTGTTTCAAAAGTCCGGAATCATAGGAAATATAATGTGTGTGTGTAGACATTACAAATATTTCTTGTGATTCCGGACTTTTAAAACACACTGTACACCAAATTTGCAAATAAAAATTATGCATATTATGCATTATTCCTTATTATGCATATTATGCATTATTCCTTATTATGCATAGGGAATTCTTAAATTTTAGGTCTGGCCAGTTGGAGGTACCCTCTGGACCAGTGGTTTTTTGTTTGTTTAAAAATTTCCTCCTTCACTTACTCCTCTCTCCACTTTAGAGGTATTCCTCTGATTTTATGCCCCACAGAGCATGATCAGCCATCGAGCAGCTCGGTTTTGATCGCCTACCTCATAAACACGCCGAAGTGGGGGACTCTTGAATTCGCTGAAGCAACAACGAGTGGTCACCCATGAAAGACTTTCATTCTCCATAAGGGACAAGTACACGGGGATAGATACAGGAGCCCTCCACTGATATTCCTCGCCGGAAAGAGATTTTCTTTACTCCCGTGGTGATACAACACCGCGAAATATGAACACCTCAATATATCACTTGCCGCATAAACACCTTTCACGGCGGGAGACCCAAGTTGAATACACATGACAGACATTCAATTACAGAAAACACGCTCAGACACTCGCCTATCTCGTTAATAGACGAGATAAGTGTTTTATAGAAATGAATATTATCTGAGTAATCGGACGTAATATACGATAAGCCTTTGGTACGGTGGCTTTGGCAGACTACGGAGAAATGATGCAACGATGAAATGATGATGACTCGTACATAATAAATAAAAAATTCCTTTAAAAAATGTATGGCGTAGATTAGATTAGCAGTTTAGTATTCATACTATCCTGTACTTTCCGTTGTCTTCTAATGCGTAACTGAGTACACGAGATAAGTTACGCGTGGTGAGAATGAACTCTGAAGTAATTCTCTTCATTTTACTTTTTCCTGCTTTCCTATAAATCTTCTTCCACCACTATTTTCTGTCAGCAGTGGCTGGCGGAGGAGGGAGAGAACCTTGTCTGTTCTATACTTTACTATTACTACTACTACTACTACTATTCCTTGGTATAAGTTTTCAGTGTTTTTTTTTATCGTTATTTCTAACTTTTCTGCTTTCTTTTTTGACTAGCCTATAGTGAATCTTAGGGTCTTTGTTAGCCTGTAACTCTGTAACTGTTGGGTATATATCACTGCAAGAAGGATGTGTGTATATACTGTAATTCAGTTAACCTATTTATTTGCACACTAAATTAATCTTGACAGTTCAAAACAAATGCTCATGAATAACTAAATAGAATAGCGGCAAAAAGACCATTTTACACGTATAAGCTAAACGCTACATGGTGGCTCAAGATAAAGTAGTCCTATCAAGTTTTGCTAAAAAAAAAATAATGAGGCTACTTTATCTTGGGCCACCCTGTATTATGATGTTTAAAGAAGCCATACAAACTACGCAATAGATCGTTCTTATAAATGAATTGAAGATAGGCCTTAAATATTATTCGAGGAAATTTTTATAATAAAAAAAAAGGAAAATCCCAAATATAATGAGGCTAAATCTTATAAATTATTATTTAGCATTATTTCTTTTTAGTAACTAAGCTATACGTGACAAAATATTTTGGAAATTTTATGAAATACTTTGCAACTTTTAGGTGTATATATATATATGGGTGATTCAAAAAGATGTTAACGCTTATATGGGGTTTTATTTTTTATTTCCAATTTATTCGTAAACTTTTTTTGTGATGCAAACAGTGCCTTCATACAGTCTCTACTCACTGTCCACGGATATCTATGTATGTATGAAAGCGGTCAAACGTTGCTCACAGAGCCTGTCACATCTCTGGTGGTATTAATCTTTAAATCCCTGTAACAGAAAAACCCATATAAGTGTTAACATTTTGTTTGTGAATATCACTGTGTGTGTGTGTGTGTGTGGAATTGTTTAATTTCCTTTGTAACAACAAAGATCAGGTGACTGACGGAGGGGGTCTATAACTGTACGTAGGATTCGAACCATCTACGGGTCAATACATCATCTGAACGCGCAGGACAGTGGTCACCGATCCAACAACTGAGCAGACCCAACGTCGCTTAACGTCGCTGATCCAACGGGAAGCGGTGCTGTGATGTGACCACGAGTAGCTTACCCTATGCGTAATCCGCAGGAAAATAAAGAATGAGAAATATTTGATCCAATATGTCTGTTATTATGCAGTTATGCTTAGAGGGATGTTATGAGATGAGCGCATGCATGGAGGTGTTCGGACAATATACTGTATATAATGATAACTGATCGATTACCTCCTCCTCCTCCTCAATGTTATTCCCATTCCCGGTCCGCAAATGAGAATTCGCATAAAGTGAAGAATCCACATAAGAGAAAAGAATTTTTTATTTGCGAAAGAATGTTACTACCATTCACATTCACGGTAAAGGCTCCAAATCAGAATGGCTAACACAGTATTTCCTAACCTAAACTAGAGCGAAGTGGAAATCCGTTGGTGAGAATGAGTGTCTCGAAATGGGAGCAGATCGGTATGAGAATTGCCGCCTCCGAGTTTCTCTCTCGAATTTCTCGCTGTTGGTCCAAGAATGAAATGGGAATCGCCTTGAACGAGATAATACCCGATTGGTTTACGCACGTAGAATCAAAGTGTTGAACGCTTAGTTTAGGCTGATGGCGTTATTTACTCGAATTGGCAAAGGAACAACTGAAAAGGGGACTTCACTTTGATTGAAATGCCTGAAGATATATATATAATATATATATATATATATATATATATATATTATATATGGGAAGGTATACATATAATAAATAAAACTACTTTTAAATGATTTAGTATCATCTTAATTGACGGTTCATACGGAGTTCAAATACAGTTTTTGGAAAAAGGTTCATCCATAAAATTAAGATTATTTAAAAAGCATAAAAATTACTAATTGGCAATATTTTTTTTTATTTTGATATTTTTTGTTTTTTGACCAACATAATTTTAAACAAAACCCAATCATTTTATTGATTAGTAATTTTCTGTGATTTTAGAAACTACCTTTTTAGGCGAACTTTTTTAAAAAACTGCGCAATTCTTCCCCTCTGATGAATGGCTTGATGGGATAGATTCCTTTCAGACGTGTCGAATTCGACACCAATTCCATTTTTATTTCCTTCAGTTTTTCATTATAAAGGCCCTTGGCACTCCTATAACGAAACTATTCCCCTCCCCCCCCCCCTTTAGAGTGAGGGGTGTTTTTGTCTATAGCATTCTTTACAGAAAAAAATATTTGGTTGCACCAACCAGACACACGTATGGTAAACTATTTTGAAATCCATTCCAAATGGTTGATCCAACCATGTTTATTCAATTCCACTGGTCTTGGAATTGAAATAACTTTTTTTTTTTTGACTGGTTGTGATTGTAGCAGTTAGGTTATTTGAGATTTAAATAATCTACATTCAAACCGAAATTATATACATATGTTTTTATAATTATACCTATATACTGGCCATTAAATTACCCGAAACAAAAATTCGATAATCCACATCATATTGTATTATATATACGTATATAAGGAACGCGAACGTACCATAAGTAAATTCTGGAAAAAGTTAGTTTGTAAGCTCGTCGAATGTTATCTCGTAATTAAGTGGTGTCGAATAATATAATTTATTTAACAAGGACTTTTTTAGAAACTGAAAAATGTAAACCAAGTCCCCCCCCTCCCCCACTGTGTTTACGGATGCTGCTTCCAATTCTTATGTGGGATTTGTATTTCGTTTTTATTTTAACAACCCGATATTATTATTATTATGTATACATAGATTTATTTTAATCATTTCCCATTTACAAATCCGAGTATTTCTTATCTCTTTCCCAATAAATTGCGAGAAGATGTGAAGATTTTTTTTTTTTAACTCTAAATTGTAAAATATTCGTATTGATTCTGACTGCCCATTATTTAGCAGTTAACTATGATGATGGCGTAAATATAGGACAATTCTTCAGTTTTAGTAGTATTAATAAAGACGTTAACAAGGAATCATTGTTTTCTTAGTCCAACAGCGTGAGTTCTGAAGTGTGGTGTGTGTGTGTGTGTTGTGTGTGTTGTGTGTACGTAACATTAATCGTTTCTTGCGATATCATTTTGGTCTTCGACTTTTAGATCATCCTTCACAGTGTGTCCGAAGTCTCTGTTGTCCACTTTCTTCCCATTTCCTGTCCATTTAGTGAGCGATTTACGATTCCACTCTTCATTTTTTCCCCTTGTCTTAAAAGCCGAAATTCTTGAGGGAATTATCTGGAGTCTTAATGCTGCTATGTAATTACTGTTAAGCCAAATTTTATCTCTATAGCTTTCTTAGCGATACGAAAATGAAGAGAAGAACATGTTATTGGTACTAATACACTGTTCCTCTGACTGCGACATGAGCTATACGTTCCTATAACTTGCTTGCTAACTACATCTTTATTTTTAATCTTCCTCTTCCCTTTTAAATATGTTGACGCATTTATCTAACGCTTTAACTGACAAAATGTGCGTATATTATTATTATTATTATTATTATTAATAATAATATATTTCACGTACAAATATTAACATTTCTTTGAATATACAATGGTTGGTAAATAAAATAATGACCCTTTATTTTTTCTTTTAAGGTTCTTTAGGAAGGCAAGAAAATTGTGCCTGAAAGAATCGTATTTCCAATCTTTGTAACCAGATTGGCGCTGCCATCTGATCTCTCGAGAAGTGTCTGAGATGCTGGTTCAGCATCACAACTCGCAATGCCGCACACTGGCCTTCGCACTTCTGCATAAAGTAATCGATCGTATCATTTGCGCGAACTATGCTGTATATCCCATCCCACATGCATCCCAATAATATTGCGTCTCTCTCTCTCTCTCTCTCTCTCTCTCTCTCTCTCTCTCTCTCTCTCTCTCTCTCTCTCTCTCTCTCTCTCAGCAGGTAGTCCCCCTCCCCCAGCAAGTAGTTCCCCCCCCAATAGTTAGTCCCCCTCCAACAGCAGGTAGTGACTCTCCTTCCACGTTGGAGGGGGCTCAGGCTCCTGCGGAGATTGTCCCCTCGTTAGTGAGGGGCTCTTCAACTCCCGACAGCCCTGGATGTTCGGGGAAACGGGTCGTGCTAGGGGCGGTCAGAATAGGGGAGGCTCCCTCCGTGCAATGCTTTTTAATGCTAGGTCGATCAGGAACAAGTTTGGCGAGCTACGGGCGCTCTTAGCATCAGAATACCAGGATATCGTTGCTATCACCGAGTCCTGGATTCATACTGATCGTAGGGACTACGTTGGGGAGTTCGAAATTCCCGGGTATAGAATGTTTCGCAAAGACCGCACCCGTGGGGAGGGGGTGGGTACTAATATACGTCAGAGACACGTTGAGTCCGGTTGACTGCCAGTTCTGGTCGGAACGGGAGCTGCTTGGCGTCGATCTGAACGTGGGAGGGACGAACTATAGGTTAATCTTGGTGTACAGACCTCCGCATCTCCTCCTCGAGGAGGATACAGCCCTGTACACCGAACTCAGTAGCCTGCTAGGGGATAGGGTGTGTGTAGTTTTAGGAGACTTCAACTGTCGCGCGCATAAAGTGGGAAAACAGGACTGCCGATGCTGAAGGGAGGAGGCTAGTTGACTTTGCTGATGAGAACTTCCTCACTCAGTGGGTCAACGAGCCTACACGAGGCGAAAGCGTTCTAGACTTAGTATTCACGACCGAAGACAACCTCGTCACTGGCCTCACCATTGACGAATCATTGGGCGGGAGTGATCACGGTCTTATTAGGTTCCGTGTGTGCGTCCCTCGGGTGAAGCGTAGTAACTCGAGAGGCAGTAAGCTCGATCTCCGGCGAGCGAACTTTGTTAGCTTCAGGGATAGCGTAGGAGAGATGGGGTTAGAGGTTGGCGGCGATGTTGAGGGAGTGTGGAGTGCATTCCTGGACGAGTTTATGGTGCTGCAGTCTGCTGCCATACCCTCAAAACCGGTCACCCCTGCTTCAACGCAGCCTAAGTGGTTCAATCGTGACATCGCTTCGGCTATCCGAAATAGGAAAGTAGCGTATAGGAGGGCGAAGGCCAATCGTTCCCACGAGAACACTGAAGCGTATGTCCGCCTGTGTAGGGGAGTGAAGGCGAAGGTTAGGCTATCGAAACGTAACGAAGAACTACGGGTGGCAAGCCTCTGCAAGGGGAACCCTAAGGAGTTCTTCAGTTATGTTAATAGTAGAAAGCCCATTAGAAGCACGGAAGCGGCGTTCTGCGGACCTCCGACGCGGACATCGCTAATGTGCTTAATGAGTACTTTGTGGGAGTGTTCACCAGGGAGGATACCCGCGTCATCCCCGAGCCAGGCGTGAGGCATGAAGGTGCTGGCCTGGATAGTGTTAGATGTACCGCGACAGTCGTTGCCGATAGAATAGACAAACTGAGCGCGTTTAAGGCTCCTGGGCCAGACCAGTTTCTCCCAGAGTGTTGCGAGAAGTGCGCGACCAGGTGGCTCCCCACCTGGCTACAGTCTTCAACAAATCGTTGGAGATGGGCCAGGTGCCTGGTGACTGGAGGGAAGCCAACGTGACCCCTATCTTTAAGAAAGGGATCACGAAAGTCCAGGGAACTATCGTCCCATTAGTCTCACTTCAGTTGTAGGTAAATTATTAGAAGGGATAACAGCTGATAGGATCGTTGACCATTTGGATTCCTACAAGCTGCTTGGGGACTCCCAACATGGGTTTAGACGGCATAGGTCGTGTCTCACCAACTTGCTCGAGTTTTTCCACGTCATGTTGAGTGAGTACGATAAGAGTAGGGCGATTGATATACTTTATCTCGACTTTCAGAAAGCCTTTGATAAGGTACCTCACCGCCGGCTAATGGCGAAAGTGCGCGCGCTGGGTATCGGTGGGGAAGTAGGTAGGTTGATTGAAAATTGGCTGAAGAATAGGCGGCAGAGGGTTGTAATTAAAGGGGTTAGTTTGGGTTGGGCCTCGGTCACTAGTGGGGTTCCTCAGGGTTCCGTTTTGGGGCCACTGTTGTTTATCATTTACGTAAATGATATCGACGTTGGCATCGTCAGTAGGATCGCCAAATTCGCTGATGACACCAAGCTCGGGGCCAATGTTGGGACGCCCGAAGCGATCGAGGAACTGCGTGTGGACCTTGGTAGGATAGGAGAGTGGTCCGAAAAATGGCAAATGCCGTTTAACCCTTTGAGCCCTGAATTTTTTGTAGGGTTAAGTTATGAATGCGTGTATTTGAAACGTTAGCAATTGGCATCTTCAGTCCTTAAAGGGTTAACTTGGGTAAATGCAAAGTGATGCACATTGGCTACGCCAATCCCAAGTCGGACTACTCGATGTTGGGGAGTAATATCGAGGCGACTGATTTAGAAAAGGACTTGGGTGTGCTAATTAGCAACGACCTTAAGTTTACGAAACAGTGCGTAGAGGTGGAAAAGAAAACCCAGAAGCTGTTGGGTTATATCAGGAGGCAATTTCAGTTTCGGAACAAGGAGATTGTGCTCTCTCTGTACAATTCCCTGGTTCGGCCGCACCTGGAGTATGCTGTGCAGTTCTGGTCGCCCACCCCAGGGGCGGATCCACCCTTCTGGGCTGACCGTCTTCCAAAATTTGAAAAGTAAAAAATGCGTACGGAACTATGGTAAATCGTGAAATTTTCGCTAGCACCTTTTTGGCAGAAGTACATTTTCAAGTTGCTATAACATATTTTTAAATGAAATGAAAGATATAAAAATAAAACAATGGAAAATTACATCATATTTATCAAAATATTATATAATTAAATATACAGGGTGATTCAAAAGTCGGGTTACATAGGGCTTTTCTGTTTCTTTGCAGGTAAATGAAGTTATGAGATATGAAAATAAAAACCCACTCTAATAGACAGAGTTTATTTCCACGACAGTTTCGATGCCCACTGGCATCCTCCTCGGGTGGATACAGAAACACGAATGAACCAAAACAAGAGGGAAAAACAGTCCAGGGACCGACCGTTAAGAAATTCACACCTAGGTTAGATCCCATTCTCCCGACACCGGAAGGGCATTTTCATTAAGTACGTATTTCAAACTAAGAAATTGTCTACGCGTCCTTAAATCGCATGTGTCGTGTGTGAACTACTTGTGGCGCTGTTTGAAACTGCAGATTATAAATGCGACGTGGAGACTAGACGCACTGAACAACGACTTAACAGAAAGCTATCCTATTTGTGTGATGAAAGTGCTTGGTCAAAGTGTGCGGTGGAAGGTTCCGTTTTAAATTTATCGACATATGTCTTATCCAAATCCGAAAAGGAAGTTCTTAATTTAGGGCTGTCGTTTCCCCCTTAAACCCGATAAAAACATTGTTTTAGATTTTGTGTCTTCCGTAGTTAATTCCAGGGTGGATATTCCGTGTTTAAATGGTTTGATTCTGAGCAAGTTTCTGGAAACATTTCAACTCATTGAACTCTATTCCCAAAAGATTCCGGTTAGCTTTAGACAAGCTCAGGAAGAATGAAGCAATATTTGTCACTAAAGCGGACAAAAGTAACACTGTGGTTATTTTGGACAAGTGTGATTATAAACAAAAAATGGAAGCGTTACTTAGTGATGAATTCACCTACGCCAAAGTGAGGATCGTCCCCCCTAAAGCGTCTTTCTGCCGAATTCAACAAAACCATCAGGAACTTATTAAGAGATGTCCCGGCGATTGATCCTAAAAGATTTCTACAGATTAACCCCAAAGTCCCCCACATTTACGGCTACCCAAAACCCATAAGATTAATATACCACTCCGTCCCATTATTTCACACAGGGGTTCCTTTAGTTACAGGTTATCTAAATTTCTTGCAGATAAATTATCCCCATTAGTTGGTCAATTTTCAGGCTCGCACATCACTAATTCCTGTGACTTTATAACAGTTATGTCCTTAGATTTAAAACGGGGAAGAATGATCAGTTTTGACGTTGAGTCCTTGTTTACGAAAGTTCCCATTGATGATGTACTTAGTTTTTTAGATAGAAAATTGCAAACATGTAACGTAGAACTAGGCATCCCACATCTGTATTTTAGAACTGAAAAAAAAACTGTGTCACCAATAATGCCTTCTCCTTCGGTGAAGAATTTTATTTGCACGTTTTGGTATGGGAATGGGGTCTCCTTTATCCCCAATACTGAGTACATTATACATGGAATACTATGAGTCGGAATTGTTGCAAACAATATGTCCCAGGAATCTAATTTGGTTTCGTTATGTAGATGATATTTTCTCATTTGGCCTGACCACTGGAACAACTTTGACACTTTCTTTCAGTCATTAAATAATCTTGTTCCCTCTATTAAATTTAAATATGAATGGGAGAACGCAAACAATTACCTTTTCTAGATGTTTTGGTCATTAACGAAAGCGGAAAGCCCAATTCACGGTTTATAGAAAACCTACTCATTGTAATTCGTACATTCATTATTTTTCATATCATGATGAAGGGGTTAAAAGCTCAATTATTTCTTCCATGTTTCTAAGAGCACTCAGGATTTGTAGCCCACATTTGCTGGACCCGGAAAATTCAAAGATTTGGAACATTTTTAAGGATTTAAAATATCCCGAGTGGTTATCAGAAAGGCGTATTTTAAAGCCAGAAAATCTTTTTATGCCCATCGGGAACCTTCAGTTAACCAAAAACAATATGTGAGTTTGCCTTACATTGCCGGCTTAGAAAGAGTAAACCGTTGACGAAAGATTTTAAGTTGCTTTGGCGTTCAAATATTCGTCTACCGTGAAAAGTAAATTGGTTAGGAATAACGTGGCAAAAGAGGAACAAGCCTGTGTCTACAGCATTCCCTGTAAAAGTTGTGATTTAGTATACGTGGGAGAAACTGGAAGAAATATTGAAACCCGTATTAAAGAACACAAATATGCCTTCAGAAGTTGTAATACTAATAATGCCATTTTTTATCACGCCAGCCAAAATAATCATGCTATAGATTGGGAATCAAGTAAGGTACTTTATAAATGTAATAATTATGTCAAAAGAAAAATAATAGAATCTGTGTGTATAGAAAAAAGTTGATAATTTTAATTTGTGCGAAGGTACTTATAAGTTAGACCCTTAATGAGATTCTTGGTAAAAAAATCCCTTACGGAGTCGTGGGAACGTGTTCGAACCTAAGTGTGAATTTCTTAAATGTCTCTGGATTGGAATGTTTCCTTACTCGCCTTTAGTAAATGTAATAATGGAAGTAATAAATATGGAAATAAATATAAATGCAACAGATGTAATAATAAAGGTAATATTATAAATTTAATAATTAGGGTAAAGGTAATAATAATAAATGTTAAAAAAATGTAAATGTAATAATAAATGCAGTAATTATGTCAAAATATTAGAATCTGTATGTATAGAACAAGAAGATAGTTTTAATTTGTGGGAATGTACTTATAAGCGGACCCTGTAATAAAATGCCCTTCCAGTGTCGGGAGAACGGTATCTAACCTAGGTGCGAATTTCTCTGGATTGTTTCCTAATCGGCTTTTTTCATTCGTTTTTTCGGTTTATAAGTTCTGTATAATAAACAATAATGTAATAACCAATGTAATAATAAATTTATAATTTCTGTAATAAATAATTATGCAATATTAAATGTAATAAAATTAATAATAAATTCAATAATTATGTAAAAAAATATAATAGAATCTGTATGTTTAGAACAGGAAGATAGTTTTAA
This sequence comes from Bathynomus jamesi, assembly GCA_023014485.1. NCBI lineage: Eukaryota > Metazoa > Arthropoda > Malacostraca > Isopoda > Cirolanidae > Bathynomus > Bathynomus jamesi. The sequence goes on from JAJOZX010006606.1 coordinate 41,405, forward strand.
ATTTGCGCGAATGTACTTAATGAAAATGCCCTTCCGGTGTCGGGAGAATGGGATCTAACCTAGGTGCGAATTTCTTAACGGTCGGTCCCTGGACTGGTTTTCCCTCTTGTTTTGGTTCATTCGTGTTCTGTATCCACCCGAGGAGGATGCCAGTGGGCGTCGAAAACTGTCGTGGAAAAAACTCTGTCTATTAGAGTGGGTTTTTATTTTCATATTTTGACCTTCACGTAGAAAAAAGTGAAGTTTTTTGCATAAGTTATGAGATGTTATCGAAGGAGGAGCGCACTGATGTGATATTCCTAGCTGGCTGCACAAGTGCACTGCCGTTAACGGTGGCCATATCGAACATGTGATGTGACTATTCCCCTGCATCATTACATAATACAGTATTTCCCTATGTAACCTGACTTTTGAATCACCCTGTATATATTATACATTATTCAAATATCATATAATAAAAAAATTCACTGAAAATTCTGACCGTCTTCCGGAAGACGGTGGAAGACGGTCTAAATCCGCCCCTGCATCCTCAGGAAAGATATTGACAGGCTGGAGCGAGTCTAAGCGAGGGCCACAAAGTTAATCCCTTCCGTTAGGCATATGGGCTACAATCGACGGTTACGCGCCCTGAACTTGCTTTCGCTGGAAACTCGGAGGCTGCGCGGTCAACTGATCGAGGTTTTCAAGCTCTTACGCGGGTTCAACGATGTCGATTTTAGAAGCATGTTTAGTTTAAATGATAACCCAACTCGCAACAATGGTTGGAAGTTAGATTTGAAACGTTGTAGGACTATTGTGTGTGGGAATTACTTTACGTATAAGATCTGTGACACGTGGAACAGGTTACCTTCAGAAGTTTTGAACAGTTCCTCTGTGGATCACTTCAAAAAAAGGTTAGACCAAATCTTGCACACTATTTGAGGGTGTAGAAAATTTTCCATGGCACCCGTTGCCATTGGTACCACCTCGGTATGGGCCGCAAGGCCTTTTGAGGTACTTCTTTTCCTTGTAACTCTCTCTCTCTCTCTCTCTCTCTCTCTCTCTCTCTCTCTCTCTCTCTCTCTCTCTCTCTCTCTCAACATTTTTTTTTTCTTTTTTAAAGCATTACAGCTATGTAAGGAGTCTTTTCAAGAAATCCTTAAAAAAAAAGTTTTCCCGGAGAATTTTGAGTATATAAAGGGGAGTCGTTTTTAAAAGTTTCGTATTAAGAGGCCTTTATACCGTATATCTGAGGCTCTCTATAAAGTGTTTGAGGTTTCCTCCAAAACTTGGAAAAGAATTCCCTCGTGGATCGTGGACGGAAAATGTTCTACCGGAAGAAAGACACTTCCTAAGTTCCCTACCTCCGACCTACATTAAAGCCAAAGTTCAACTTTGTCAAAGACAACGTTTTAAAGTAATTTACAGACAAATTAAAAGAAAGGTGAAAAAGAGGGTTTTTTGGAGTTTCAAAGTTACTTTTAATGTGTTTTTATAAGTTTTTTTGAGGTAAATTGAAAGATGAAGGAATAATTTCACCTTTTTTCATTATACGCACCAACTTTATAATATATGCGAGATGCTTCTTTACATATCAGACAGTACAAGATCAGTTACTTCATAATTACATTATTACAGAAGTTATAGTATTTGTGATATATGAAATTTGTTTCATAATTAATTTTATAAACATCTTGTATACGCAAGTTTTTGGTAATTTTGGATTATTTTTTAGTGCATTAAGTAAGGCATATGATAGAGTGAACCACAATATTTTATTTAAAAAACTAGAAGACAGGAAGGTCCCCATGTACATTATTAAATGTTAGTTGGGGCAATGTACTATCCGAATGTTTTGGCTCCTCTTGCGGGGTGAGAGAAGGCTCCTTGCTCTCCCCTATGTTGTTTAATGTGTATATTGACGGATTAATTTCTTCACTTAATGAGGCAACAGTGGGATGTTGTATAGATAACACAAGGATAAATAACTTTGTTTATGCCGATGATATGATGTTAATAAGTCCCTCTGTTAAAGGTCTGGATCGGCTACTAAAAGTCTGCGAAGTGTATTCGCAGAAACATGATATTCTTTTTAGTTACAAAAACTAAGGTTATGCACTTTCATCCTAAAAACTATAATCAGCCAGCTGACATTAGGTTTAAAATGAAAGGTGAAGTAATTGAGGAAGTACAAGAGAGTAAGTATTTGGGTCAAACTATCACCAGCTCCTTGAGTGATGACTCAAATAAAAAAAACAATCTCGAAGCTTTGTGCTGAAGCGAATATGACCATAAGGAACTTTCGGTTCTGTACAAATGAAGCTAAAGACACACACTTTCGTACTTTCTGCAGTAATATATACGGACAGCAACTCTGGGTGAATTATAAAAAAGGTTCTGGCAGAACTCTAAATTTGCTGTACAACAGGTCTTTTAGACTCCTACATAAATTATCCCCGAGATGCTCAGCTTCGCAAATGTTTGCTACCCGCAATGTCCCGAGCTTCCCGGAGGTAACAAGACGTGCTGAATACAGTCTAATGCAAATAATTAAAAAAAATCAACCAACCCGGTTATCCAAGCTATCCATGAGTCCTGCCGTTTATCCTCTAAGGCGGTGTTTCCCAACCCGGGGGGCCATGGCACATTTGAAGGGGGCCACAGGAAAATGTTATTTTGTAAAATAGAGTTAAATCTGCATATTACCTACTGAAAATAATGCTTATGGGGGCCACAGGAAAAAATAAGGTTCCTAAGGGGGCCATAAGCCAAAACCGGTTGGGAACCACTGCGAGTGAGTCTAAGCTATGGAATTCTTAGTACGAAAACTTCTGTCTGTAGCTCCACTTAACCCCGACATTACTGTATTATGTCTAATCAATTGTATATATTTTTATCTTTAGTATGTGAACTGTCATTGTATTAATAATATTTGTCATATGGACGAGAGTCTACCAATAAACATTTTCATTTTCATATAACTTCCGAATCATCATACATCACCTCCGCATCATTGCACTCAAATTTTCCCGCCTTTTTGAGATTTTGGATGCTCATCGCACGTCTGGAGTACGATAACGGATTGGTGTCCGGTGCGATGCGATGCCTGACTCGCCATCTTCCGCTTTTCTCTGGCCCCCAGATGCTAGGCCTTTGTCAGCTGTTGAACGTATAGTGCGTGATTGTTCGCTGTGCATCATTAAACAATGCTTTTCATCCTTTTCCAACCATTAATTTTGGCCTCAGTACTCGTCTTATTGTTGACCTAAGAAAGGTGTAAAATTGAATTATTCCTCCATCACATCTTTGTGACCGAAGTACGGCGTGGCGTACTCTTTACGACTGGAAGCGAGATGCCAATAAGATTGATCAGGAATGTTTCACCTTTAAGCCTAAAGATTGTAAGTAGGGGACGGTGGGGTAAGACGGACCCATGGGGTGAGATGGAACCCCCCCCCCTCTAAACCCAAGCAGAAAGGGCGAGGTTCAGATATTGGTTGCTAGATGTCCTTCACGTCACCAAACAAAAGCATGACACAAAAGAAAAAAGCAAAGCAAGCGAAAGCTGGGCCATCCTGGGCTCGTGACAGTGACAGTGAGGATGGAGATTCAACCAAGTACTTGTATTGCAATGACACGTTTGGTAATTCTGTGCGAGGGGAAGGGTGGGTTTGTTGCGCCATTTGCAAGAGATGGGCACATGAGGAATGTGCAGGGGTAGAGGATGATGAGGAAGAGGTTTTTGTGTGAGAGTTGTACCAGTAAGGATGGACCCCTGGGGTCCATCTTACCCCGTGATTCGTTTTTGGTACAATAAAAATATTGATTTGGTAAAATCTCGTGTTTCAGTCTTTTCCTCTAAAAACCGTGACCAGGGTGTGGACTTTAAATATAACACCCGAAAGCACCACCACAACCCCTAAAAACCCCCAAAATTATATAAATGTGGTTTCTAGACTCATTTTTGTGTTAAGTAGTCCGTCTTACCCCACCTTCCCCTATGTGCAACATGATTGTTTTGAAAACGTTGAGGCTGGCTTAAATTAATGGATTTAAGTGCAACGGCGTCATGGGGTTCCCTTCATTTATGCTATTATCTCGTAGAAAGCAACGGAAATTTACGATACCTTGCCATCAGGCCTTAACAATACTAAACCTCCTTTTTACGCTTCTGATGGTTGGATAAATCGTTTCATGCATCGCCATGGGCATCATATGAGTTCGATGCAGGGTGAAGCTGGAATTGGTGATCAGGTGGCCGCAGAAAATTTCAAATCCAAGATTGAAAAAGCTTCTTGAAGACTATTCGCCGAAACAAATCTTTAATGCTGATGAAACTGGACATTTTTGGAAGTTACTGCCGAAGTAGTTCATTCTCATGAAAGAGGAGAAAAAGGCGACTGGCTTTAAGAGCTCGAAAGATCACATTATACTCTTGTTTTGTGCGAATGCTGCTGGCTTTCGGTTACGAAAGCCTTCCGTGTCGGGAAGCCAGGAGCATTCAACAATTTGACCATCCATCGACTCCCTCTTTGGTGGCGCCATAGCAAGAAAGCTTGATGACTGCAATGCTTTTTGATGAGTGGTTCAAATGCGAATTCATTCCTACTGTCAAGTTATATTTGACAAAACAAAATTTGTCTCAAGGTGTGCGGCTCCTTGATGATGCGTTCAGTCATCCAAGCAGTCTTGAATCGTGTGTTCCTGATTTTAAAATGATCTTTCTGCCACCTAACACTACTACAATTATCCAACCAATGGATCAGGGCATCATCGCTGCTTTTAAGCGAATTTATAAACCAAAGTGCTGAGCAGGATGATCACTTTCATTGAGAATTTACCAGAACCCCTTTCCTCAGCCTCCACTTGTGATGAAACCGATGAGCTTGCTGAAACTGAAAATCCTAGTGGTGATTCTGAAATGTAATCTGCTGCTAGAGCTATCTCCAGGCGGAATCAGAACCTGAAATCTTTCTGGAAATCTCTCACCATTCTGAATTGTCTATGACATTGATACAACATGGAATGAGGTTAAAGAATCCACCTTCATTAATGTTTGGGGAAAGCTTTCAGGTTCTTTTCTACCATACGACTTTGAAGTACTCGATAACTCATTTTCTCAAGATGACCAGGAACATCCCTGGCTGCGAGGAGCTGAATCCGATGACATTTAGGAGCAGCTGGCAGAGGATAGGGCGGACCTCAATGCTCAGGAGCTCGCTATACTCGTATGAAATTATCCGTCAAAGGAGACTGAGGAAGAGTTTATGGTCAAGAATGACCCAGTTGGCATTGGTAAAGACAGTGCCCAAAAGACCTGATGGAAATAATCAACATGGTCGAGAATGAAAATCATGAAACAAAGCGTTCTACTGAAACTGTGCAAACGTTGCACGAGTTTCATGCAAAATATTCCAGGGCTTACTACCAAATTCGTGACTCAAAGATCATTGATTTCTTCAAGGAGGAGGAGTAAGCTTTGGCATCACGCGCCTTTGTACAGTTTCATTAGGTTTACTTTAATCTTAAAGTTTGCGAGAAATTAAATTCATTTAATGGTGAATTTTAGCGTTAAATTTAAGTGTTAAGCATTTGATCATGAGCTTCGTTTTTGATCAAGGCATTCAATGATTAAATCCATCCGGAAGATACCATGTGTTTAGAGTAACGTAACTTTGTAAGGCAATATCTTTTCAGTCGTAAAAATGAGCCAAACCGTGTTTAGCTACGCTCGCATTACATAGTCTCGTCCACAATTATGTACAGTGTACACCTTAATTAATGTTAAGTTTCAAGTCTTAAAGTAAATACATTGTATACTATTTTATATTATAATAGACCTCCGCATCATCATCGCACTTTTAGCTTCGTCGTACACCTCGACTGTCCCATTAATGCGACGATTCGCGAGTTGTCTTTATCTTTTAATATGCATTCTAAATATTCTTGAGTCATTTTAACCTAAATTGGGTTAAATAAGCTCTCGGGTTCATTGAGTTAGTTAAAATCGCTACATCATTTCAGTATAGTTTTGAAATATTTTTTTAAATCTAATTATGTTCAGAATTACTCAAGTAATGTAATTTCAAATTTTAACCACGCAGTGAAGCTTATTTTAGCAGTTTGAATTGAAGTAACTCTAATTCTCATCACTAATAGTTTTAATACGGGAACTGAAGTAAAACGTACAGTACAGAGGTATTTCGTCCCCGCCTAACGTGAGCCACGTCCCGACCGTTTTTTACCATACCACCATCCAAGAACCCTCAAAAATTTCATTTTAAGCGCAACTTTTGAGCATAGTTCGTTTTATCATGTGCATTTCCAGAAAATGTGATAGTTAACCCTTCAGTATATTTCTTTCTATAGAAAACTACATAATAACCTTAGTTTGATTTTAATGAGAAAATGAGTAAAATGCGTTTCCCGATGGTGTAGTGGTAAGAGTACTCGCTCGGGACGTGGCTCAGCAATTGTAGGGACGAAACCATCTCCGTGCTGCCCATTTTACTTCAGTTTCCTTATTAACATCAGTCTACGGTTACTTTAGTTCTCTATAATAACTATTAGTTTTGAGAAATTAAACATTTTCAACTCGTTTCGAAAATGTGATTCGATCTTTTTTTAAAAATCTTAATTTTTTCAGTCACAATGTCTCTCTTCAGTACAAGAAACTTTTTAAATTAACTTTTTTTTCGTTTTTCTCTTAGAACTGTTTCGCTAATCAGTTCCACCATTCCTCAATGGCCCTAAATATATTCATGTATTCATGGCCATCCAAATACTCCCGAATACTTTGGAATACTAAAAGACGAGAGAGAGAATATATATATATATATATATATATATATATATATATATATATATATATATATATATATATATATCTTGGTTAGTAGAATTTGCAAAACAACTTTCGGCAAAAAAAAAAAAAAAAAACAAAAAAGAAGTTGAAATTTGATAAAACTTTTTCCCATTTTATTTTTAAAGCGCGAAATATTGTATTGAATGGGTTTTCTTCTTCATCTCCGTCTTTGTCTTCTTCTTAGTCTTCTCATCCCAGACAGGGAGTTCCTTCCAAATCTCCACCCCCTCGCTTTAATTTCCTTATTTGTCTTTCCTCTACCCCTAGAAAGTAATTTTTTCTATGGCTTTTGTTTGTCCGATGTTTCGAAGATTACCTGGATGTTCTCGAAGCTCCGTCTGTGAATTGGGTGATACTGTGTACGATGTTTTTCAGGACATATTGGTAAACAAGATTTTTTTTTTTTTTTTTTTTTTTTTTGTCAGCATATAATTTTGTTGTTGTTGTTGTTGCCATATGAAACATTCTTTAGTATTATCAGGAAAAGTCTTTCCATTTTTATGCTTTTCAATCCTTATTTATTTCAACAATTATAATTAAAATAGTTTTACGTTGAAATTGAAAAAAAAAAAAAAAAAAGGACAGACAAAGAATACAAATCTTTCGAGTTAAGAAATGCCTTTTAACGGACAAAAGCAGACACGCGGACTCGCCTTAGGTTAGATTAGGTTAATGTTAGGTTAGATTAGGTTCATTTCAGTTACGTTAGGAAATATTAGTCATTCTCATTTGGCGCCTTTACCGCGAATGTGTATGGGAGTGACATTCTTTCGGAAAATGAAGAAACTTTTCTCTCGAATGTGGATTTTTCACTTCGTGTATTCCTACTTAATGGGAATGAGTGAGAATTAATCGCCAAAACAAACCAAGCATCGAAGTTAAACGGGAATAGTCCTTTGATAATTGTAACTAAATTTAATGGTTCAAACTTGGTCCAAAGTTCTAATTACAACTGCATTCACTGATAGCTCCGTTAAGTTGTTAAGGTTCTGCTTAATTGCTATGTTATGCGCAGGTAATTTCTATGAAGTAAATGTTCATTCCCAGTAAAAAAGTTTTTAGGTATTTAGGCTCCTATAATGAGTAAGCGCTCTACGTTTTACAAAGGAAGCACGCTATAAACGCTAGCTAATTTAATATACCATATATATGCTTTATTCGGACGCAGGATGAGAGAGAGAGAGAGAGTTACAAGGAAAAGAAGTACCCGAAAAGGCCTTGCGGCCCATACCGAGGAGGTACCAATGGCAACGGGTGCCAGGGAAAATTTTGTAAAAGTTTATTTTTCTTTCAACTATCCTAGCAGTAGTAGAAAACTGGATAGAAAAGTAGAAGGCTCTCTCCCCACCCTCCGCTCCCTCCCTGCCAGAGGCAGGTACGGAAAAAGGTTGAAGAAAATACCTTGACCCTGGAAAAGTAGCCAAGGAAATTTTACAGGAAAGTGGAGAATATATAAATAGCTCTATATTTAGCTTGCTCACAGAGACACCGTGCAAGCGATCTCCTGCAGAGTTTTCTTATGTTTTAGTCTTAAACTATGAGAGTATTCAGTACTTTGTCTAGCCTATTTTTAAACACATTTACACTTTGACTGGAAACAACCTCTGAGGGAAGTTGGTTCCAGATATTAACTATTTTATAGAAAAGAAATTTCCGCAGACTGAGGTCCTAAATGTCTTTACACACTCAAATAGTGTGCAAGATTTCGTCTACCCTTTTCTTGAACTGATCCACAGAGGAACTGTTCACAACTTCCGAAGGTAACCTGTTCCATGTGTCACAGATCTTATACGTAAAGTAATTCCCACACACTAGTCCTAAACCGTTTCAAATCCAACTTCCAACCATTGTTGCGAGTTGGGTTATCATTTAAACTAAACATACTTCTAAAATCGACATCGTTGAACCCGCGTAAGAGCTTGAAAACCTCGATCAGTTGACCGCGCAGCCTCCGAGTTTCAAGCGAAAACAAGTTCAGGGCGCGTAACCGTCGATTGTAGCCCATATGCCTAACGGAAGGGATTAACTTTGTGGCCCTCGCCTGCACTCGCTCCAGCCTCTCAATATCTTTCCTGAGGGTGGGCGACCAGAACTGCACAGCATACTCCAGGTGCGGCCGAACAAGGGAATTGTACAGTGAGAGCACAATCTCCTTGTTCCGAAACTGAAATTGCCTCCTGATATAACCCAATAGTTTCTGGGCTTTCTTTTCCACCTCTACACACTGTTTCGTAAACTTAAGATCGCTGCTAATTAGCACACCCAAGTCCTTTTCTAAATCAGTCACCTCGATATTACTACCCAACATCGAGTAGTCCGTAGTGATGTGAGTCGTTTTTTATTGTGTCGTTTTTTTTGTTTAAAACGAAGATAGTCTGTTTTGTTTTTTTGTTTTTTATTGTTTTAAACTTATTCCATATTTTTCTTCCTTTAATCTAATAAGTATATTAGTATTACCTATAATTTACTATACTACCATGCTTATACAGTTATACCTAGTATATATAGTCATCTTTTAGAAAAACTGAATCACGCAAAAAGTATATAATAGAAAGGAAAAACAAACCCATTTTTTATATGTATATATATTTTTTAACTAGAACATAAAACATTCTTCCTCGTTTCAAACAATATACATAATTGTGATTGGCAAGAGTACCAGTATATATATTCCAGATAGAAAAAAAAATATTCACCTTTTTTGAACCTTTTTGTTAACCTAATGTTGTTTAACCTTCATTTCCATGGAAGAATCATCACTAGATTGGGTAGAGCATATATGCTAGTTTCAATATCACAGGTACTGGTATAATATACATAATAAAAAATACATAATACTGGTATAAAACAATATATATAATTGTGATTGGCAAGAATACCAGTGTGTGTATATATTCCAAATAGAAAAATAAAAAAAATAAAAATATTCATCTTTCTTTAACCTTTGTGTTAACCTAATGCTGTTTAACTTTCATTATCTAATTCTATTTCTATTGAAGAATCATTATCACTAGATTGATTAGAGCATATAGTTTCAATATCACAGGTACTGGTACTTATTGCAGATTTGGATGTTGACGAAGCCAATGTAGCACCATGTTTTACTTCACTTTCTTGGAATTTTGCATTTTGGGATATAAATACTAGCTTTGCTGCTCTGTCTGTGCTTAATCGGTTTCTTTTGGCTGTATGGATATTACTGTATGTGCTAAATGATCTCGGAGGTAATGAAAGGGCGAAATAGAGGTGTATGAGTTTGTGTAGGTATATATGTGAGTATGCGTGCGTATGTATCTGGAATTCTGGATGTATGCGTGTGTATGGGGTATATAATAGATATAAATATGTATATAAGTATTTATGTATATATTGGTATATATGTATATGGGTGTATGTGTATGTATATATATGGATGGTCTCGGGGGGAAAATATGTCATCGCGGGTCTAAAGGATAGTTAAGTGGGAGATTCAAAATCCGAGGCATGGATGGGAGAGTCCTGGAAAGGTTGGACAATGGGCAGTCAGCTCCCAGCCAGTGTTCTCGCAAGTTTAACGGATCTCAAGATACAAGACTTTCAGTGCAAGAAAGAGGCCAGTTTCTTTCTGTAAATAGGCTGAAAAGGACATTCTATACTGGTACCATATGGCCTATTTTATTATTTATTTATTTATTTTTATAATATATATCATTGCAAAAGTATACCTTATAATTAAATTGGCAATATCTATATTAATTATTAAAAAAAAACAAAAAAAAAAAAAAAAAAAAAAACAAACATGGACATAAAAAAAACCGTTTTATAACATCACTAGTAGTCCGACTTGGGATTGGCGTAGCCAATGTGCATCACTTTGCATTTACCCAAGTTAAACGGCATTTGCCATTTTTCGGACCACTCTCCTATCCTGCCTAGGTCCGCACGCAGAGAAAGAGAGAGAGTGAGTTACTAGAGCAGTGGTTCTCAAAGTGGGGTGAACGTACTACTGAGGATACGCGAGAGATGAACAAGTGGCACGTGACACAATTAAAAAAAAAGGAAATAAAAATACAACTCCATTTCCTCGCACGAAAATATGTATGAAAAATAGTGTGACAACAAGAGGCGCACTGGACCATCTAAATATCGTACAACTTGCGGAATACTAGTACGCGTGTAAGAATATGGTTTCAAACTTTAACTGGTGCTTGGCTACAAGTTGTAGCCAAGCACCAGTTAAAGTTTGAAACCACATTCTTACACGCGTACTCGTACTCGAACACTAAAAAAACCGTACTCGACCACTCAAAAAATACGATACTCTTAATCGTACTGGTACTCGTTTTGGTGCTCTTTCCACCTCTAGTGATAGATAACCCTTCCATACTTAGTTTCAATCTTACCCCTAACTTGGTGACGTATCTTTTCAGAAGCTTCAACATAAGCTCAGATATATAAACTTGAGTTCAGAAACTCGTGTGTAGCTAGATGTCTATGTAAGTAATCGAACGACCGAACACTAAAAAAAACCGTACTCGACCACTCAAAAAATACGGTACTCTTAATCAATCGTACTGGTACCGGTTTTGGTACTCTTTCCACCTCTAGTTATCACAGACTTGGCTAATTTGACAGATATAAGGTCTACCAGGCCTACCAATCAGCTTCACAGATGTTACAAGAATAATTACCTGGTCATAGGTAAGGAAACATCCAAGAAGCTCATTTCCTCACGAAGGTCGGGGTGAGTGTGCCTCGAGGATCCCCCGAGCCAGAGAAGAAACGGTAAGCAGCCAACTCAACCCGATGCCAGCGGGCGGGAGCGAACCAGCGCCACACCGCTCGGAGTGTGCCACCGTAACCACTAAGCTACCGGGTGGCCATTACTCGATCATGGTTTAAGTAATCAGCACGTCTTAGTATTCAAAGCCAGAATTAAATGTATTAACTATTCTATTTATTTCTATATTCATAATACTGATCAGATTCCTAATACTGTATCGGGTGTTCTAAAATTTCCTAGTAAACTTTTATATGTCCGTTGATCAGTAGTCGGATATTGTGAACAATGCGTTCAAGTTGAAGGAAGGCACTTTGAACATCTAAAATAAACAATTATTGTTGCTTTTCTTATTGTTGCTGTATTTGAAATATAATTGTCGCATAATTATTGCATAATTTTTGTTAAGATATCGCGTTCATATAAAAGTTTACTGGGTAATTTTAGCATACCCTGTATTTAGTTATATATTGTGGCACAAGTTTATTGGTAAAATAAGGGAGTTAGTCCATGATAAATAAAAATTATATAATTTTCCGCATGATTTATATATGAATTAAATATAGAGTATGGTAAATGCTGCAAACAAAAAATTTCCTCTCTCGCTGTTACGTAGAATTTGGATTTTAGTTTTAAATGTCATGACCTTTTCATTTCTATTGTATTTATTTATGAATTATTTATTTAAAGTCAAAACAATATTAATAATAATAAGGCAATATCCTATTTTGGCATCCCAAATTATTCAATCAACCAAAAATAAATGAATAGAGTCCCAAATTATTTGACAGCATTAGTTTTGTTTTGATGAATCATTTTTGTTGATTTCTTATGAGAAAACATGGCTGGAATGCCTGGTTAGGTCAACTGTACGCCCTTGACGATTGGTTAGGTAAAGTCATGATATTTTTTTTAGTTTAAACGAAAATATCACGATTTAACCTAACCAATCGTCAAGGGGTGTACACGTACAGTTGACCTAATCGGGCATTCAATATTTTTCCCGTAGGTTTCGATTAATTTTAAGCAGCTTTTACCAAAAATGTGAGCATTTATTTTTAATACATAGACAAGTATATCACGCAAGATACTGCACTATCGTACATGTCAGGAAGCGACTAAATATACACATTCGCCAATTGCTTGCATTTGGGACGCTTTGTTTATTTTTGGTTGGTTGAATAATTTGGGACGCCAAAATAGGATATAGCCAATAATAATTTTTTAGTACGTCTTTTACAGCTATACGTATTTAAAATAGTGAGGCGCTTTGATATATTTGTTGGCTTCCGTTTATTATGTATGGTTTACGTTGGTCACCTTGCAAAACTCTTAAAAAATTCCTTTTAAATATAACTGTAAGCAGTGAAAACAGGGTTCCCACTTAAGCAATTTTAGGAAAATCGCCTCCGTTATTATTATTATTCGATGATAGTCACAATTATTAACGTAGCGTCTTCCCTCGAACGCACTTGAATCAATCATCCCCATCGATCATGTTCGGATCGATCCAATCAGCGATTCCAGAGAAAATTAACAAAAGTAGAAACATCTGGTCAACACGTGGGGATGGAGGGGGGGGGGGAGTCCCAAAGGGGAAAATAGGAAAAACTAATTAAGCAAGGAAATATTATCTTAATTAGTTAATTATAGAAATAGTCTGACTTTTAGTATACATTTCGTTATTCGTTTTCCTTCATTTATTCGTGTAAATAGAAACCAACCACTAATTACCATATACCATTACTATATATATATATATATATATATATATATATATATATATATATATATATATTAGTGATGTAGGTCACATCCGCATCCGCATCCGCGGAACATCCGCACATTTCTCGCGTCCGCATCCGCATCCGCACTTTGGACTGCGGATGTCGTGCGGATGTGGACCGTTGAGATAAAACGTCATTAATAAGCGGAAATTATCAAATTCTACTATATTAATAGAACTAGTTCATTGTGCGCAAAAGTGATGCAAGCGACAAGACGAGAGGCTGTTCTTGTATGAAGTTACTCTCTTGCAACCTACTTAGATCCACGTTACAAAGCTAAGTTATTTTCACCTAGTACATTAGAACGAGTTAAATCATCACGTGGCAAAGCAGTTGAAGAGCTTCAATCTCTTGAATCTGTCGCTTCGCCACCCACCAAAAGAATAAAGTTTCAGTGACAGAACCAACACCTTCAACAAGCAAATCTATCACAGAATCTGTGTCTCAGTTTCTTGAGTCAAGCAGCAATGACGAGACCTACGCGATGTCAAAAGATGTAGTAAAAATGATCGAGAGCTATCACCAAGAAAAACGCCTGGCTGCATGTGACAATCCTATTAGTTGGTGGAAAAATACGCAGAATATCTATCCATACTTGAGTAAACTTGCAAGGAAACATTTAGCCTGTCCTCCAACAAACGTACCAAGCGAGAGATTATTTAGCAGTGCTGGATTAATATATGATGAAAAGAGAAACAGACTGGCAGCAGAAAAGGCAGAAAAGTTAATGTTCCTTAAGCATAACCTTCCTATAATTAAGTTTGAACATTAAACGATGAACATCTTAGTTTACTTTATTTTAATTACTCATTTATGAATATGCCTAATAAAACTTTAAACTTAATATAAATAGTTATCAAGCTAATTAAAGATCTCTTTCTATAAGGGTGGAGGTTGGGGAAAGAGGTCGGTGGGGTGCATTTGAGTTGGGTTCACGTCCCGCATCCTGGTAACACAATTATGGTTTCTAATTGTGGCTGAAACAACAAAATATAACGAATTTATTTGCAGACGAATTCACTAATTGATTTCTATATTAGTTAGATGCCTGATATTATTTTATATGTTCAGAGAAAAGTACAGCAATATTGTACAATTAATCAATTATACTACATTATAGCTACAGCTCTCTCTATATAATAACTTATTATATACGTTAAAACACAACAAATCTCGAATATATCCTAAAAAATAACGAAAATGTAGACATCCGCATCCGCATCCGGGATGTTGAAATCAAACATCCTCATCCGCATACGCATCCGCGGATGTGAAAAAAATGACATCCGCTACATCACTAATATATATATATATATATATATATATATATATATATGTATATATATATATATAAAGTGTTGGAAATAAAATTATAAGTTGAAGTTCCATAAAGGGGTTGTGCAGTAGGAAATTGTATAGGCGGAAGAGGTCGTAAAATAACATGTGGATTTGATGGTCCATCTTCAGATGGAAAGGAGGGAAGATATATATATATATATATATATATATATATATATATAATACAGACAAATAATAATGTGATTCTGTATAATATTGTTTATATACTGTACGTACTGTACAGTGTCTAAAAAAGTTTGTATAAAAACCTCAAATTAAAAAAAAAAAAAAGGCAAAAATAGTTACTAATTGGTAAGATTTTACATTTTTTTTTATTTATGCTTTTTTCCCCTCTCAATTTAGCCAAGTATCTTACTAATTAATTCACTATTATAAGTAATTTTTTTCCACGTGAGTATTTTTACACATTTGTTTCAAAGTTGGTGGAAAACTTGATTTTCCTTTCAATTGTGAAAACTTAGATTCCCTTGGAATACAATTTTGCATTTAATATCTATCTATCTATGCGCCTCAGTGGTGTAGTGGTTAGCGTCGCTGAATACAAATCCATCGGCCCGGGATCGTAGGCGGCGCGCAGCAAAACCCAGCTGTTCATCCTTCCACACAATAAAGAAAGTAGTTGGTAGATAAATGGGTCCCCTGGGTAGTCTAGTGGTTAAGACGTTGGGCTGCTGGTGGGGCGTGGTTCGGATTCCACGTTAAACTGTAGGTCTAAGGTGGAGTGAAAAGCTTTATCTTCGTCAGAATGAACAATTCGGGCGGAAACGCCAAAGTTATATATACACACATACACACACACACACGAGGGGTCGCGCGTCTTGTTATAATGTTTTAGACCAACAAAGACACTAGGATCCACTCATGGCTGGTTTACCTAACTGTGTTCGTAATTGTGTATTGTGCATGTCCTCCGTGGTGGCGGAGGGGCCCTACAATTTTACGTGGGTTCCGAACCACAAGAACATAAGAAATTTTTATAGAGGGCACAGTAGGGGCCACTTCGGCCCATCGAGGCGGCTCCACTATGTTAAAACTGGCTGTACATTGGCAATGACTAATTTTTACAAAACTAAGTAATTATCAATTTAAAACTAAAGATAGAATCTCTGGATCCAGAGGATCAAGTCATAATAGACTACTATCCACAAATATGTTACACTCTATATTTATAACCGACATGCAAATATATTAGATCCAAAGAATCCAGTCAATTTCATTACGGTATCCATCAATACCAGTACCTTGCCAACCAAAAATAAGTCACGGTCCATATCACTTGCGGACCCAGTCACAATTTACAACCATATACATTTCCATATATACACTTAGGAGGAAAAGTGTAGGCGTGGCTGTAAAGACTGTACAGTAATGTAGAAATGTGTGTGCACCCATTTTGGGTATCCCATTTAAAGGTGTTTGTGGGGCAAGTGAAGATCATGAGTTTTTCAATACCTCACAGTACTATGGGGGGCACCGCTCGGCAGAGGAATCTCTTTAAATGGGGTGTGTAAGGACAGAGAGTATCCCCTAACCCAAGATGCTGCCTCCCTGTATCCCACAACACTTGTGTTGAGCTGTGGGATCTATCACCACAAAGCCTTAATTTTACTACCTTAAACTATACCCAATCTATCAACATATGCGTCTAATCGATTTTTAAACATGTTTATAGACGTGCTACTAATTACTTCTACCGGCAAACTATTCCAGCTATTTACTATTCTATGCGTAAAAAAGTTTTTCGCAACTGCTGTCTCGAACCTTCTACTTGTCAACTTACACCCATTATTTCTAGTCCTATTATATGAGATATTTCGAAAAAGCTATCTCTATCTACGTTATCGAACCCATTCATAATTTTGAAAACCTGGATTAGATCACCCCTTAGCCTCCTAGTCTCGAGTGTAGTCAATTTTAACTCCTTAAGCCTATCCTCGTACGACTTTGACCTAAGCGACGGAATCATCTTAGTTGCTCGTCTTTGAATTCTTTCGATTTTGTCTATATCTTTGCGCATATGCGGATTCCAAAATTGGACCGCGTACTCCAAATGGGGTCTAACTAATGATTTATAAAGAGGAACTATAATATCGCGCGATTTGTACTCAAAATTCCGAGCTATAAAACCTAACACTTTGTTCGCCTTATTGACCGCTGCTGTACTTTGTTTCGCTACTTTTAAATCACCAGTGACTATAACTCAAATCTTTTTCCTGCTCTACGCTTGTTAAATCTTTCCCTGACAT
The DNA here is from genome assembly GCA_023014485.1 of Bathynomus jamesi. Classification (NCBI taxonomy): domain Eukaryota; kingdom Metazoa; phylum Arthropoda; class Malacostraca; order Isopoda; family Cirolanidae; genus Bathynomus; species Bathynomus jamesi. Next base: position 58,400 of record JAJOZX010006606.1, read on the forward strand.
ACTATACGCAAAATTACCGTTACGCGAACCTATATGTAAAATTTTGCACTTATCGACGTTAAATTTCATTTGCCATGTGACTGACCAATCAACGATTTTATTCAGATTTTCCTGGATTTTACCTCTATCTTTGTCATTAATCGCCCTACCACCCAGCTTCGTGTCATCCGCAAACTTTGAAACTGTACTGACTAGGCCGACATCTAAATCGTTAATATATATAAGAAAAAGCGCCACCACAGGCGAAAACGTGTTTTTGATGGATATCACTATTTTCACCCTTCCTCTATCGCGTGGTTTGGGTTATAATGACCTTACGACACTAGAAGTATGGTTAAAAAATATATATATAAAATATGAAAATCTATTCCAAAAACTCATCAATATCTTCATTAGCATACTTAGACTTCTAATTTAGCCAAAAATAAACGTTCTAGCTCAATTAATAACAGAGATACTATTGCCAGAATATTGCTGAACTTTGGAGGCGATTTCTGGCGAATTTTAATTTTGGCGCCTAGGTATCTTAAGGCGCGGGACCTCTCTCTCTCTCTCTCTCTCTCTCTCTCTCTCTCTCTCTCTCTCCTTAAGTGGAATTGAGATGAAAAGCTGAACAGTGTTTTCATACAAAGCATCATTCCGCCCATTCGCTCAATTCAGGGTATAAGCAGTTCGCAGTAGCATTGCCAAGCAAATAGGGGTCAATCAACCGACGAGGCCTCCGTACGTAGTTTATTACCACTGAAAGCAACAATGCTCCATGTTTTAATTCAAAGAATATCGAAACCTGCATCCATTTTTGTGCAATTTTCGTCAGTTTGTATCACAGATATCCCTAGTAGGCCTAGTTGTTTTCAGTTTAGGAACAAGATGGGCAATCACTTTGTTCTTCCTCCCCAAGGCAGCACAAATCTACGCGTACCAATCACAGTTACATTCCTAGTACTCGACGCAAACTGGACCAAAAATCACGAACATTAGCAATCGCAAATTTTCCAAATACAGACCCGTATTTTTAAATCATTCTTATTCTGTTGAATTTAACGCTATCAGAGTTGACGTCGCTTTCTCCTTCATTAAATCTCGCCATCCAAATATTTATGAGAGGGCGCCCAAAAGAAATATTTTCATTTAACAACAAAGCAAAAAAAAAAAAATAAATAAAAAAAAAAAATAAATGTATGCTTGTTCATATTTCATCAAAATGTTATTAAATTGTTTCACCAACGAATCTCGAGTCTTAATCTTGTTAAAACCACTTAAATCACGGATATATTCCATCCCAATTTTTAAAATAGGGTAAAGTTGCCAATGGTCGCGTATTGGTCCTAATGTCGCCAAAAAAAAGAAAGTTCAAATTGTTACAGTGAAGGGAATATAACTCGTGTGAAACGTTACTTCTAGTAACGTCACTCTAACGGTATTTTGTGGGGAGGTTTTTTTTAAGTCAAATGCACGATATTTAGGACCGACGCGCGACCATTGGCAACTTTTACCCCTATATGTATGAAAATAAGTCTCTCCCCCTTCCCCTCCTTTCTACAAATCTGATTAGGGCCATATTGTTTCATTTTCCACTATTTCATTTATTATATAAACATTTCCTTTCTAGTTATTTCCTTTTTCGCGAAGTACATTTCCTCTTATACATATTAATGAAGGAAGACCAAATATAAAGTTGGAGAAACATTGAAGAAAAACCTTGAAGAAACACAATCGGCAAAAAAAAAAAAAAAACCGATTGTTTTTACACGAATTCATTTGGGATTTGAAACTGCGATCCACTCCAAATTCGACTGATTTCAAATTCAAAAAAAAGAAAAAGAAAAAAAAAACTTTTTCTTGACGACGAATTTCGCACATCAAAAAATAAAAAATAAAAGGTTAAAATAAGTTTTCTTTTTTTTTTTCTTGTTAGTTTTTTTCTTTAATTTCTTTTTGTCTAATTCAAATTGTCGACGCGAAGAGTGACATAAAAGATAAGAATGGAATTGGTATTAGAAGGAAAAAGATTGAAAATTTGTATAATCACTTCAGGTATTTTCTTTTTTTCAGTTTTTGTCCTCTTTGGGGGGGGGGGGGGGATTTTCGTCTTCATGGGAAAGACAAAATTAAAATTGTAAATAAACACACACACACACACACACATATATATATATATATATAAAAATATATATATATATATATATATATATATATATATATATAATATATATATATATATATATATATATATATATATATAGACCCGTGGTTCGGATCCCACGAAAGCTGTAGGTCCCCTCCGTCATATGACTTTAGATGTTACGAAGGAGGTTAACAAAATCAATAATACAATAAATATATATATATACATATATATATATATATATATAATAATTATATAAGTTACTTGTAATTATTTTTTATAAATAAGTTTCTAAATTCAAAATTGCTGAAAAACATTAATTTCCAAAGTTAGGAGATTAAAGGGCGTTATGTAACGAAATATGTGTGTGTGTGTGTGTGTGTGTGTGTGTGTGTAGGCAACTGGACATAGGTGAGGTCGAGTGTGTGATAATTCACAGATGTAGTGGGGTAATTATTTTGTTGAGTAACACTTTTGATACTTCGGAACATTAAAAAATGTAGGTTAGGTTAGACTAGATTAGCGAGTACTCGCTATTTAATGACTTAATACGAAATACGTTTCCAGCCCTCAACTGCAACAAAAACACTCATCATGCCCTTTTCATTATGATGGCACTAAGGTTAGCTAGGTTAGGTTAATTAGGTTTTTAGATATATGGACTTAAAAAAGTCGGTACCTCGCTTATGCAGAGATGCGCACGTGTGTGTGTGTGTGTGTGTGTGTGTGTGTGTTTGAAATGTTTGGAGAAAATTCCTCAAAAGAAAGAATTTTAATTGATGCTTGGAACATTTTTTGCCGAGGTTTTGACGATAATTTTTATGGTGGTTAAACCCACCGATTCTACCATGCATTCATTTATTTTGTTCAAATGAAGAAAATTGGTGTTATAATTAATGTTAGCATTGATTAATATATTATATATATATATAGATATAATATATATATATATGGTGGTACAGAAGTCACGCACCATATAAATATGGTGCGCGACTTTATATAGGGTGTTCCAAAAGTCATCACCCTATTTGTTTTGCTTATAACTTTGAACCAATAAAACAACAAATACTGTAGAAAGTGGAAATAATGTATTTTATTTAGAATTATGTTAGAATTATGTTGTGGTGTGTAGTGTTCCATCTTCAAATTATTGGGGTTGATCTTCTACAATCTAGAAAAAAATTAAAAAAACAATAATTAAATTAAGGTTACAGCTACTTCAGATGGGGTGATAACTTCTGGAACACCCTATATATAATCAAGTAGCAGATATACAGGGTGTTCATAAAAGATTTGAACAATTTCAATCTTTATTGTGATAACCCAATATCATACAAAGAAACAAGTTTCTTTATTTGACTCTGCACATCTAAAAGTTTGACATATATGTTTAATAAACTTCAGCATGTGCGCCATTGGTCGCCCGTACAACATCCAATCGATATTCAATTTCTCGCTATGTGCGTTCAAGCACGCCAGCATAGACCATCGCTATTGCATCCCTGATTCTGATTCGTAATTCATGGATATTGACAACCTTGGTCTTGTACAGAAAACAACTTTATTAGTTCCTCTATCACTTACACATGCTTCATGCTTTATATCTTTAGTATGAAAAATATTAACGAATCAAATCGTTCAGATCTTTTATGAACGCCCTGTATTAAAAAATCAAAATTTTAATTAAAACATTTTTAATTTTAGAAAAAATACCATACACTCAATTAGGTCAGTTAAGTTAGGGTATAGGTTAGCTTAGCTACTAAGTGACTATTTATTGTGTTTACAGAAAAAACTTTTCGATGCCTCATTTGGTTCCAGGATGTAAAATTTCTCAGTTTGGTGACACTAAAGTTAGGTTAGGTTTAGTTAACCTAACCTAACTTTAGTGTAGAATTAAAAAGACTGTTACCTCGCTCAAGTCAAGATAAGTGTGTGTGTGTGTGTGTGGTGTGTGTGTGTTATCGTTTAGA
>JAJOZX010006606.1:70000-247500 GCA_023014485.1 Bathynomus jamesi
GAACTTTATTTGACAAACAACTCTTCCATCGTTGCCGCTCAAAGAGCTTTTGATTAAATTCAACATACGTTCTGCTCCTTCTGATCGAGCTATTCGACGGTACGTCGTTAAATTCGTATGGGAAAGGGTCAGGGAGACGAACCACGGATTGGGCGTCCTTGGACAAGCCGAAGTCCAACTCTGGTTGAGATGGTTCGTGAAAGCGTTGAGGAAAATCCACATCAGTCCGACGACGCAGCCAGGAATTAAACATTTCAAGAAGTTCCTTACATCGAATTTTAAGAGAGGGTATCAATCTTTACCCTACAAAATTCAAATTGCTCAAGAAATTAAACCACAAGATCATCAGAGTCGGATAACGTACGCTAATGCGATTTTAGATTTACGCAATCAAAATGAAGGTTTTTACCAGATATTAAATTTGTAATTAAAATCGCAATAAATATTTTCAAGTGTTACAAACCTTTTTTTATTTGATCCCCCAAACAAAAAAGTTATACCCAAATAAAAAAAAACCAAGACTTCTGGGACACCCTTTATTTAAATGGCATGTATTTATAAATAATAGATACGCATGAAATGTAGCTAAATATTTATTGAATTACTCGAAATGAATGTATTTCGGATACAATAGTTAAATACAAATTTACATTTAAATATGTATTTACACAACTTCAAATACATTACTGCTCATCTCTGAATGTAATTAACATTTAGTCAAGAAATTCAATCATTGTATTATTGCACATTCATTTTAAGCAATTGTAATGTTAATCACTGTGAACGTTTGTTTGTTGTTATGTAAAAGGAAAACCAGGTCAACCTATTCCTTTCCTCAATTGCTACGTTTGCTACTTGATGACCCATGACGTAACTACAAAGTGTAGCATCTCCCCCGCGAAAACAATTGATGAGCCCCCAATTAAAAGTGCTGTGGCCAAAGGCCATTCCAGTGATATATTCATTTACTGTAAACTAAGTTGTGTAAGAGTCCTGCTCTCCATAAAAGGAATCACTCTGATCGTTTTTGTGGAGAGCAGAATTTTTTAAACTAATATTTTTTAGTCACGGCAGAGTATCGCCAAAGTAGCGCCAAATTTTCCAGACTGGCAGTCATCATTTATAGTGTTGCAATACCCATTTATAGAATTTAGAAAATTATCGTGAAATCTCACTACAAAATCAGATTTTCTTGGCTGCAAAATTTTACAAGATGTCTTAAATTTAGTGATTACAACTCAAGATCTAAGATGTGAGAGCCAGTCGCCTTACACACTCACACACACACACACACACACACACACACACTATCGTTATACATATACCCATCATTTCCATTAATATTTGTTTATAAAACACAACTACATCGTTCTGCCTATTTAATATATATCGAAATACAAAATATGTATATACATTAGGTGCAAAACAGGGATAATACATACATGATTTATATATATATCTACATAAAAAATAACATCCAGTAGAGGAGAAATGCATATACATTAGGCGCTAAACAGGAGTAATACATAATGGAGTTATTTAACATATATATGTACACATCAAAACAAAAATAATACAGCTAGTACAGAAGAATTCTATATAAAACAAAATACACAACATCCAATTGAATACAAAGATAACCATTATTTAGTTGAACTACCCTGGAAAACAAACTGTCCTACACAGACAGATAATCTAAAGGTTGCTAAACGTCATCTGTATAAAGTCATGCAAAACCTTAAAGCAGATGACAAAATTAAAATGTATAATGATGATTTTAAAAATCGGATACAAAATGGTTTTATAGAAGTGGTTACAACTGATCCTTTTAAAAAGGAAGGTTGTCATTATTTAACACGCAGTAGGTTGTATAAACAGGATGCCCCCAACAACAAAAGTGAGGGTAGTTTACAATTGTAGCCTCAAAAATTCAAAGAAACACAGTTTCTGATCTTGTAAAGAGCTTGCTGAGGTTTAGGTTAAATAAATATGCCACACAGAGTGACATATCAAAGGCCTTTTTGAGAATTCATTTAAAAAATGAGAAAGATAAAGTTCAACTCGGGTTTTTATGATTCAAAGATCCATATGATTTGAATAGAGGATTTATCACATATAGATTCAATGTAGTCCTTTTTGGGGCTAATCATTCACCAAGCTTATTGGCTTTAACTATTAGACACCATTTAAATCAACTTAATGACTCTTTAAAATTAACAGAACTTAGAAAAACGTATTGGATAGCAAAGGGTAGATTAACTGTAAAAACAATTCTTAACAAGCCATTACATGTAGAAGGATTCACTCCAGACTCTACAGGAAACATAGTCCAACTGATTTGCCAGAAGAGAGAGTCATACTTAATAGACCATTTGAAACTATTGGCAGAGGCTATACAAGGGCTTTAACTGCTGCACAGAAAATCTCTAATTTACAATATCATGTTTGAAATAATTAACATCTTCAGGTTTTCTCTTCATACTGTGTGACTTCTTTATAGAATAACTTTTCAACTCATTTACTGAAGCAAACTATTCTTTTTGTTATAAAATATTATAAACTCACAGCATCTGCAACAGGAAGGGGCTATTCAAAAGGGACTAACCATACTACTGACAATATTCCCCTACAATGTATCACACTGTAGGCCTATGCATCACTACTGAATTCCACAAACAGGTTTAAAATGCTTGTACACACTATACTATATGATTTTGGTAGAAATAGCAAATGAAAACTCTGAAATCAGTTTCTGTCCATTTAAATCAGTAGCTATATTGCTAATTTAAAGCAAAACATATATAAAAAAAGGTCCAAACAGAATTTCCTAATTCAACAGTTAATGAAGAATCAGTACAGCCAAATGTAACCGCTTAAAGCTAAGTGAGTATTAATTTTTTCCAAAGTAAAAGCAATTTTACCTGCTATTATAAGAAAGGGTAATACCATAGTACTAGCATCTTTTTAGCCCATAGCTGCAATAACACAGGTTCAATATACTTAAGATCTACTTGGTAGGCGAACTTAGCTTCTGATTACCAAATTCCTGTTTTCATGGTAAATGAGTCTACAATTAAAAGTGCAATTTAGGTCTGTTTAAATACATTATTTACAAAATTCCGAAAACAACCATTATTTCTTAAAACAGGCTAATGGGATGGTAATTAACATACAATATATCAAACCAAGTTACACACTAACATCAGTATGTACTCATTTTGTAATGTAAGTGACCCCACCAGTTAAGCTTATGATTTTGTAGCTGACAGAGCCTTTTAACAATTTTATTTGCGTTGCCCCCCCTACCTTTCTGCAATGTTTGAGCCTTCCACAGTCATTTTCTGACTGTCACACTAAGTTTTCACCTATTTCCAACAAAATGTTTGATTTTTAAAAGACAATGAAGACTAATTAGGATATTTTTCATTGGACATGTATTAGAAGTGTATTTTAGGTAAGTGCTCCTCCATATACCCACCTACTTTTGTCAATAATCATTGCAAGAGTTAACTATTTTCTTAAGTTGTATATTAAACATACATTGAGAGGGTATTTAGCTCCTTGGGTGACATAAGTTACAAAATTTTATAGCTAGCTAGCTATTATATATAGTATATTATATAAAAATGTGTCTAAGCGTTGAACTGTCTTAATAAGAAAGTATTCAGGAAGGTTTTAAAGGGGAGGTGTAAACTAACTTAGCCTCTTTGCTATAGTCATTATGGAGTAGGCCTATCCAACTTTATAAATGGAGCTGCAAGGTGGCAAATTCACAGTGGTTTCGGGTTAGCTTAAACAGATCTACCTTCTTCTCAAAATTTTTTGGACAAACTAGATGATATACACAGCAAATTTAATATAATTGTCATAATAAAATGAGTACGGTAGTATTCTAAGCAAGGTCTCACAAGAATTATATAATTTACAGATGACTTCTCTACTCTTATGACTAACATTCCTATCAATAATACCTAGCATTTTATTTGACTTATTTCTAGCCTCTAAGCAATGCTTAGAAAATTTTAGATCAGTACTAGCTATAATGCCAAGATCTTTTTCCTGTCTAGCATCATCTAGCCAGTCTCCTTGCATCTCATAACTAAAGTTTTCAGAAAAGGAGAAAAATAAATGTTACCGTAAAAATAAAATCGTTTTATTATAAAATTAAATAAATACTTTTTATAATAAGATTTAAAGATATATTTGTATATATTTGTTTTTGCTTTAAATTTGGTTTACCGTGTTTCAGTTTTTGTTTGAAAGAACAGACAGGATTCCAATACATCACAATCCTGGCCTCGTGATGGCATTCCGTCCGAGCTGATAATTAATTAGCTTTGTCTATTATCTGTGCCGTTTTTTTTGAGACCTTACTGGTCTAATAGGCGGTGGTGGTGTAATACTGTCTATAGTTGTGAGGTATGGCATGCTCGCATGTATTTTGTTATTTTTGAGATGGGGTATGTATGAAGGTGTTTGCGGGGTATTCTAAAGAATACTTGTTTGCATCTATTTTGTTATAAGAGAACTGCGTTAATTCTCCTTTACGTGTGTACGGTATGTGCGTGTTTATTATTTTTTAAGGTGGGACTATGTGTGAAGGGAATTGTGAGGTATTTTAAGGAAGGCTTGGTTGCATGTATTTTTTGGGATAGAACTGTTGATTCTCCTTTACGTGTATGTGTTTGAGGCAAAGCGATGCTAATTCTCCTTTATGTACGTACAAGGAAACAGCTGTGTACGTCCTATACGACTGGCTGTGAGGCGTTTACAATTGGCTGCCTTCTAAGCCAGATGGCTGTGATGCTGAAGACGCCATTATGTGATGCGCGATGGCTATATTGGATGGGTCTTCTCTCTCTCTCTCTCTCCCCTCCTCATTGTGTTTTATTATAGGCTACCCTCCTTTGGGGGTGTCTAACCCCGACCCTCCGCTACCTACATATGCACAATTCATATATATATATATATATATATATATATATATATATAAAAGAAGCTTTGTCTTTTTTTATACATGCAAACGCACCCACATACATACATTTCATATACTTTTGTGGGCCTGAGCAGCCAGGTTAGGTTACTCTATACCCCTTGGAGCTCACAGATATACAATTCACAGAAATGTGTGTGTGTATATATATATATATATATATATATATATATATATATATATAATTTCGGGGGATATTGTTGGATAACGTCACTCCCCCCTTGGTGGGTCTAAACCCCATTGTTGCAATTATTGACGAGGTTGCATGCAATTGCATTGCACTTGGAATTTTTTCGGATATACTACTAAACACTTCTGAACTAAAATGAACAATCATTTTCCAAGAGCATAGATATGAAAGTGTTGAAAATATTTACATGTACCTGCATTTCCACAATAGCCCAACATTATAATGTTCACAATAAAACGAATGTTGGCTGTGCAAGTAGGAGAAAAATGTTACGCCCTATAAAATAAGTCCTATGTGCTTTACTTTTTCTAACATTTTTCCGATCTCCCAAATGTAGTCTAGGTTGTAGATTAAATTTTATTTACTACAGTATTCACGCGGTTATCCGTGATTCAGTCAACCGTGAATCGAATTAACCATGGATTTACTAATTGTGGCCATTTCGAACTTACCCATGATCATGACACCGAATTAACCATGATTTGGCGCGGTGTTTACATCCGGAATCTTTTAAACTATTTCTCCCCAGCTTCAGAGAGGGGGAACATAGTTTGAAAGTCAATATTGATAGGGTGAACCACAATATTTTATTTGCAAAACTAGAAGACAGGAAGGTTCCCATGTACATATTAAATTTATTGAAATTTTGGTATTCCCACCAATCTTTCACTGTTAGGTGGGGCAATGCACTATCCGAGTGTTTTGGCTCCTCTTGTGGGGTGAGACAAGGCTCCTTGCTCTCCCCTATGCTGTTTAATGTGTATATTGACGGATTAATTGCTTCACTTAATGAGGCAACAGTAGGATGTTGTATAGATAACACAAGGATAAATAACTTAGTTTATGCCGATGATATGGTGTTAATAAGTCCCTCTGTTAAAGGTCTGGATCGGCTACTAAAAGTCTGCGAAGTGTATTCGCAGAAACATGATATTCTTTTTAATGTTACAAAAACTAAGGTTATGCAATTTCATCCTAAAAGCTGTAATCAGCCAGCTGATAAAAGGTTTAAAATGAATGGTGAAGTAATTGAGGAAGTACAAGAGTTTAAGTATTTGGGTCAAACTATTACCAGCTCCTTGAGTGATGACTCGGATATAAGAAAACAATCTCGAAGCCTGTGTGCTAAAGCGAATATGACCATAAGGAACTTTCGTTTCTGTACAAGTGAAGCTAAAGACACACTCTTTCGTACTTTCTGCAGTAATATATACGGTCAGCAACTCTGGGTGAATTATAAAAAAGGTTCTGGCAGAACCCTAAATTTGCTGTACAACAGGTCGTTTAGACTCTTACATAAATTACCCCCGAGATGCTCAGCTTCGCAAATGTTTGCAACCCGCAATGTTCCGAGCTTCCCGGAGGTAACAAGACGTGCTCAACACAGTCTAATGCAAAGAATTAAAAAATCAACCAACCCGATCATCCAAGCTATCCATGAGTCCTGCCATTTATCCTCTAAGCTATGGACTTTTTGGTACGAAAACGTCTGTCTGTAGCTCCACTTAACTTCGACAGTGCAGTATTATTTCTAATCAATTGTATATATTTTTATCCTTAGTGTATGAACTGTCATTGTATTAATAATATTTGTCATATGGACTATTGTCTGCCAATAAACCTTTTCATTTTCATTTTCATTTCATTTTCATTAACGGGGAGATAATTTAACAGACCTGTTTTACTTATTTTATTTATGTAATAGAATTTTTAAGATATGTATATAAGATACATATCTTGAAAATTCTATTATATTCTATTATATTTCCAGTTTATAGAGAACCATTATTTACATAGGATAAAATTTGAATGAACCCAACCGGGTATTCAATTAACCTAACCGGGCATTCAGTTATTTTTGCTACCCTTCGTGTGGGTAGCAAAAATATCCCGCGTTTCAAAGAAAATATCACGACTTAATCTAACCAATCGTCAATGGCGTACAGTTGACCTAACCGGACATTCAATTAACCTAACTGGGCATTCAATAATTTTACCGTAGGTTTCGATATATATATGTATATATATATGCCCGGTTAGGTTAATTGAATGCCTGGTTAGGTCAACTGAATACCCGGTTAGATTTATTGAATGCCCGGTTAGGTCAACTGTACGCCCTTGACGATTGGTTAGGTTTAGTCGTGATATTTCGTTAAAACTAACGCAAATATCACGACTAAACCTAACCAATTGTCAAGGGCGTACAGTTGACCTAACCGGGCATTCAAATTTTATCCTATGTTATCCTATGTAAATAATGGTTCTCTATTTATTATACAGGGTGGGGCACGGGAACCAAGTGTTTTTGGAATAATCAGGAAAATGATATTTATTTTTGTAAAGAAAATATATTGGTAGAACAACATTCGTAAGAACATAGCATTTCATGTCATAATAATCATGTACCGAAAATTATATCTGGCATATGATGTCCTTGGCCGTCGACGCATTGTTGAAGGCGTTTACGAAAATGGCCTCCACTCTTCCCAGCAGGTCTCTGTTGATTTGGATGATTTGTTGACGGATCGCTTCCTTCAATGCATCTAATGTACGGGGCTTGTCCTCGTAGACACGTGACTTGAGGTACCCCCATAGAAAGAAGTCACATGTGGACAAGTCAGGGGACCGAGGGGGCCATGCATGTCACCAAATCTCGAAATGAGATGGTTGGGAAACAGGGGGCGAAGAACAGCCATTGACGCTCTGGCGGTGTGTGGCGTGGCCCCATCTTGCTGAAACCACAAATGTCGACGAGCAATACGCCTTCTTCGTAACTCAGGGATGAAAAAGGTGTTCACCATCTCAATGTAACGCCCAGATGTTATGGTAACGGTAACCCCATTTTGTTCGAAGAAATAGGGACCGATGACGCCAAACTTTCCCACCGCGCACCAAACTGTAACCTTAGGGCTATGCAGCGGTTTTTCATGGAGTTGTCGCGGATTTTCAGCAGCCCAATACCGACAGTTTTGATTGTTGACGGCCCCATTAAGGTGGAAATGGGCTTCATCACTCATTACCACCATCATGTTTTCATTCTGCTCATAAAGTGCAAGCATTTCCTGTGCAAAATTCAGTCGTTGGGGGCAATCGTTTACATTCAATTCCTGCACCATCGCTAACTTGTATGGGTGAAAATGTAATTCTTCATGCAAAATCCGTCTAACAGTACGATTGCTGATTCCGAGTGCAGCTGAATGTCTCCGAGCAGAGCGGCCTGGGCTTTGCAACATCGCTTGTCTGACCCTTTCAACGTTCTCTGGAGTACGCACAGTGCGTTGCGGCCCCTTCGGTTTTGTTTTCATTATTGAGCCTCCTGTTCGAAGATTGTTAACCCAACGTAAGATTGTGTCACGAGCGGGAACAGAGTCATTTCGATGAATGTTGAATCTGCGGCGAAACGCACGCTGAACTGCTGTCACTGACTCGCCACTCCTAACAAAATGATCATACGCGAACATGCGGTGTTCTAACGTCCACTGCTCCATGATGGCACCTGAAAGATAAAGGTGAGTGTTAGTTAAAGTTAAATGCTATGAACCCAGGAATGGAATGCTACCTACCGCACGCCCCTCCCATTCCTAATGGCCGATTACTAGCTATTCAAAAAACACTTGATTCCCGTGCCCCACCATGTTTCCAATAAATAATAAATTTTTTGTTGTTTTCTCATCTTATTTTGGTTAATTTGCAGAGTTTAAACTTTGTGAGGGGATATAGTTGAAAAGATCAACATTGGGGTGGTGATTGTTGAAAAGGGTATGTTGGGGGGAAATAGTTTAAAAGATCCTACGTAGTTCGCAATGTTAATTAAAAGAGGGAGGGGTTACAATCTTCGGGAGCGGACGCTCTTCACGTCTTGTAGCGAGTACAAACCACTTAACTTTACATTATACTCCAGCAAAATAATACTGTGTGTGGTGGCGGGCAACAGCGACTGTCACTCACTCACTCATTGGTGGGATATACTGAGCTAACTATAAAGCCGGGTTATACGTGATCATGGACCGCCCCTCAATCACGGATAACTGAGCAAGTACTATATATATAGAGGCTTGCTGAAACCGTGTTTGAACTTTTAAACTGTTTCCCTAAAATTGGGGGAGTTGATGGGGGTTTTAGTTCACTAAATTAGGAAGCAGTAAATGTAGCAGGAGGCGCTGGCCGGGTCTGCATGGATTGTGACCAGTGCACGTTCTCAGATGATATCTCGCTGATAAGGACAAGAAGCTTCGAATAGCACATGTTCAACTCGAGGAAGTCTAATTGGGAATACAGTGAAGGGTTGTAAGCTAAATATTAAGAAAACCCGACAAACTTCTTATTTATGAAGATGTAAAAAACTTTGCACGTTCAATGACGCGTCAGGAACGGAATATGCAGATATCAACTACTTTTTTGCTCCTTTGTTCCCAAGCGCGTTTTTTTCTCGGAAGGAAAATGTGTAGCTGAACATTATTTACTATAGGTTTAACGTCACACACACACACACACACACAACACACACACGTACGTTCGTTTGACTACCTTACCTACTAAGGCGACATTTCACCTAACCTAAATAATCTAACCTAGCGTAGCCTAACTTAACCTAGCTTAACTTTCATTAATCTTTTTTTCATGATATTTAATGATTTTCAATAACAAAAAATCGTTTGTGTTCTACCCGCACGTTTGTGACGCGCACTGAACTCTCTCCGATAAATAAAACATCCTGTCATTTATTATACAATATTTCCCCTAAGTGGATCTTGGGCTAACCTTGAGTGGATCTTAAGACCTTTCTTATTCTGTAACTTTATGAAATGAATAACTGAGTACAAGCGAACTAATTGTGTGTATTCGCATGGTGTGACTGTACCCTATTTGATTTAATTTTTTAAATTTTTTCTAACTCCCCTGTACGTCTTCCTTCAGTCCTTTTTCTGTCAGTAGTGGAGAGAGAGAGCGCCTGCCTGCCCTGTAATTCAATCTTAATTAATTTTTACTTTTCTGAGTGACTTTTCCTTTTGTTTTCTAGATGTGTTTCGTATATAGATTTATTTCTCGATCCACACATTCTATTATCAATTAAAAATTCTTAATTATTTATTAATTGGAAAAGTCTTTACGAGAAATAATATAAAATTTTCATTTCCTTAAAACACAAACGTACTAAATAGTAAAGCTTCGTATGATACGAACATCTAAAAGCGTTGGTTCTATTTACGGTCCCAATTGGAATTAAATTTTGAGATGAACCTCCGCTACAAACCTATTTTGACATGAAATAGGACCTATTACACGTCGAAATAGGTTAAGGAAAATTCCTCCTAGAATTAGGTTGAAATTGGGGACCCACATAGACACTGACCGAGAACTTACTTGCTCACATTTTGACCTTTTGACTTTGACCCTATACACCAAAAAGGGATTCTATACAGTCAATGGGAACTTTTATTACTTGGAACTGTTAAAGTTACAAAAAGCCATTTAGGTACTTCAACTTGAAGGTTTGCGAATTTGGTGCAGTAACATCTATGTAAAATGGTCACACACGAGCGGTTAATACACACACACACACACACACACTCTCCCTCTCTCAATGTGTGTGTGTGTGCGTGTGCGCGCAAGCCTGCCAGTGAACGATAAACCTAAATAATATTCTACCAAAACTTTTTAAATAATGTCGAAAACATCCTTTGCATCTATACTACTAATAAAAATAATTTTCTCTTTGATAAAATGAAAAGTTGAAAAGAAAGGAATTTAATTTGAAAATTTTCTCCGTCGAATAAAATTTTAAAACGTTATCAGCTTTCCATCGAATCAATTTCTCCTACATCTGGCATCTGCAAAGTCCTTTGGAATGGAACCATCAGTCGGAATTTAACGGACAAACTTCTGTCATCGTCGCGTAGTTTTAAAGCAAATTTTAATCTATTCAAGAATTAAAAGAAAAAAAAGAGAAACATTCTCCGGAGCCTTATCGTAATAATAATAAAAAACTTTTAGTCGAATTTAGATGATTTTTTTTTTTTTTTTAAATATGGATATTAGAAAATATGTAAGAGACGAGGTACGAGATAATCTCCGAGTTTTAAAATCTGCTCCAAGTTAAAATTATTCTTAGGAAAACTTGGACACACACACACACACACACACACGTTTGGCTTTCCTGCAGAATCGCGACATTTTCACTTCTCATATTCAGTTTGAAAAACCTAACAACTCTAACCAAATCTAATTATCTTTATGTAACTTAGCGTAATCGAACCTAACCTAACCTAACTTTAATTATATTACTTTTTTCATATAAAAGCAGCATTTATAAAGACACCGCAAGTATTTCGGGATAACACGTTCATGTCGCGACGTATTTTGTGTGTATTCTCAAGATCGTCGCGATTGAGTAAGAGAATTATATATATACACACACACACATATATATATATATGTGTGTGTGTGTGTGTCTTTTGATTCGAAAAATGATTGTACGTAACTTTATCTGTAGTTGACGGTTAATGGTTTCCCCAAAAAGAATTGTTGATGTTAACAAGAAATAAAGACAATGAATTGAAGCCGAAGCGAATTTTTTACGATTGAAAATGAAAATAATTCTTAAAAATAAAATAAGAAAAATTGAAATATATTATATAATATATATATATATATATATACATACTGTATATATATATACAAAGGTGGGCAGACCGAGTTCCAAAAGGACCGAACCTCCAGGAACTCGGTCCTTTTTAAGGGCCGTGAGCGGGGAAAGTCGGTCCTTTTCTCAGTGAGGACCGAAATGAGGAGCGACGGTCCATTTTTAAGCAATTCCGTCCGGTCCGGTCTGGACGGTCTTTTTTAGTGATTTTAGTGTGTTTAGTGATTATTTGAAGTTCTAAAGAAGATGGATCGTTTCCTCAGAAGACTCAGAAAGAGACTGAGACTGAACTGAAACTTGTTTCAACACCTGGAGGAGACGAAGAATCTACTGATGTTAGTGCTTCAACTTCGAGTCAAGCAACTGGAGCTCCTAGCGGAAGAACTGAACCCGGCAATCCCTGGCCGTACCTGGACAAATACTTTGAATACCTGGGCCCAAGGGTGAGCAGAACCTGGAGTACAAGTGCTTGCTGTGTTCATCAAGTTTAACACGCCTATCCCATCCAGTGCCGCCGTGGAGAGCTCTTCTCTTTGGGGAAGGACGTCCTCAAGCGCCAAGGTCAGGGCTCAGTGACAGCCATTTTGAAATGCTAGTCTTCTTGAAGGGAAACTCAAGCATTTAACTTAATAACTTTTTTTCATCATTTATGTATTGTATTAATTATAATTTACGTTAATAAAATTAAAGATTTCCGGTGTCTTTAATTTCATTTTTCATTTTAATCAAATTTTTCACTTATATTATATATAAGGACCGAGGACCGAGTCGTTCCTAGGTCCTATCTTCAGAAAGGACCGTGACCGGGACCGTCGGTCCAGTTCGAGGCAAGGACCGGGACCGGGACCGTCGGTCCTTTTTGAGGCCCGGGTGCCCACCTTTGTATATATATATATATATATATTGTGTGTGTGTGTGGTGATTGGGCTGCTTTTAGGTTAGAAGGATCAGTGTTCTATAATATCGATTGATACATTTTAATTCGTAAGGATTCATTGACCCTCGACTGAAATACTCTGAAACTACTTTGTATCCGCGTTCTTTGGTAAACGAGTGTAACTCTAAATTTCGTACACGGTACAGTAACCAGGTAAAAAAAAAAAAAACTATTTAAAAATAGTATTTAAAGAAAAACAAAATTTGTATGGCAAATAATTACGAAGAGAAGACCTTTATGCCGAAGAAATAACTCTAATACGACCTTTTAATCTCGCGAATTTTTTTTTTTTTCCAGTTATTTTGATGAAACGAAGTAAGTGTAATTTGTGATTTTCGAACACTTTCGTTGAAAATGAGTGAGTGGTAAATATACTCGGTTCTCTTCTCTCGTTGGCATAATGACACATTGAGAGAAATCAGATTTTTAGTGTTCGATTCGCAATGCGTGTTACTTTCAAAGGCGGCGTAATGTTCCGATTTGCCTCGTATAACTTTGAACTTAATTAAATTATTATTACTATTATTATTATTATTATTATTTTATAAAATTGCTGTTATTTTTTGTTTTAAAAGTTCTAATTTGGGATTAATCTTGGAATTTTGTTTATTTATACTAAGTACCTCAAAGATATCATGAAGTAGTTAGTACTATATTGGAAGAAGACTTTGCAACGCCTTTATCCGAAATTATATTCGTATATCTTAATTTATAAATACGTTATAGATTTTTCCAATCTACTTTTTCATTCAGATAGTTATGTTTGTGCGTGTGTGATACATTCATACATGCGTTTACAATTACGAACCTACCGGAGCTCTCTTATACTAGGCGTCAAATAAATAGTAGCTCTTACTTGAATACTGAATAAAATTAATTTTTAAAGTGTATATAAATTGCTATAATGCCACACATGCATACATTTGACTTTGTTTGAAATTCCAGTTTTAACTCTTAAGTTACATTTTCGGAAGAAGCTCGCCTAAAAATAAAATTTCTAAACAACAAAAATGGCCACATTGTTTTTCTTTAGATATTTCATATTTGGGGGGAACAGTAATAAGAATTCAAAAAACGGAACCCAACCATTACATGATTACTAATTTTTTATGCTTTTTACGATTTTCGACAAAGGCGAAATTTTGCAAAAAAATTTATGTAGTGCTTTTAGCTAACTTCTTTGCCGTAAAATCACATTTCGTAAAAAGAAAAATTTTAAAAAGTTCTCAAAAATTAAGCATTCATAAATACAGGGTGTTCAAGAGAGGACGTATCGTTTCTACATGCGATGAATGATCAGTCCTTTACTGAAGACCTTGAATATAAAAAACGAAAGTAGTCGAAAGTATTTTACTCTTTTTGCTTTATTTTGATCTCTTTTGCGTATTATTTGTTTCTTTTCGTTTAATTTTTCATTTTAAATCTTTCAATGTTCTTATCTTTTGATACTTTGTACCAGTAGTATGGCGCAGGAATTGGGGTCATTAAACTTTACCTTTTTATTTATTTATGTGTATGGTTGCCAGAGTCAATTTATTCAGTTATAAAGTAATTTATATTTTCAGTGTAGAGTTCCATTATATATGATTTATAATTACCATAAATGAATAGATTTTACTGTTGTGGAACTGTACGTCTGTATACTGTACTAAAAATCTATAACTGCAAAACTCTCGAGATACTCGATACGGGCAACAAATGTCTTCTTATCAATTGAAATTTTTTCACCCTAAAAATTTAGTAACTTCATGAAACAATTTAATTGATATTACTGACATATACACACAAAAGTAACAAGGTTTTTAACTTACAAAACTTAATTTATGTATACATAAATTCGATAAACATTTTTCTAAATTCATTTAAGTAAAAATAAAAGTAATAAAATCAACCTAACATTTTCTTTATCTTTTAACCATATCAATTTTCATGTTTTCTTTCTTATACTCTCGTCTTCGTGACTTGAAATTAAAGGGTTTTTTATTTTATTTTATTTTATTTATTTTTTTTAAAGCTGTCAAACGCTTTTCAAAAATGTTCCAAGTTTTGTAACAATTTTTTTGAAACATTTTTATTTTTTCGGGGTTGATCATGTTACCTTCACATGAATGTTGACTTAGCATCCATCATACAGAATCAATTACAAATTAGGGGTTGTTTAATGCCAATTCGAGTTTTTAGACGTGCTTCGTATTAAAAAAAAAAAAAACCTGTTCTTAATAGCTTTATATCTACATTACTGTGGTCCGTGTGCGTGTCTCGTTTGATAGGAGTATAATTTCTGTTTGAAGTCTTCGATATTTCTTTGTTCTATACGGTAAAAATCCCTTTATTTTCTATGATTTAATTAAATTTTACGGTTTTATTCTTTCTTTTAAACTTCTATTTAAGATAAGAGGTTTCCTTGTCCATAATCTTTTGTTTCCTAGAAATGCGTCTTGAATTTTTGGAATATAATTTTTGGTTTTATTATATCGCTTTAATTTAGTTCAGGGTAGTTTATAAAGTATAATCATTTTCTTTAAAAAATAGAAAATTTAGAATTTGTATTTTGAAGTGAAATTTTCACATTCGTGGGTACAGATATGGATACAAATTAGAATTAGTATAGTCCTGTCATTTTAAATTTTAGGTCTGAAATTTAAAACTATGATACAACAATATTAGTCGAGCAGAATAGCGTGGTCATCCTTAAACTAAATATTAAGAAGTTTTCTTTGTTTATTATACATTTTCTTCATAGAAAATGGTAATTATTTTGGGAAGAGAAACGATTCTATCTTACAAACCTTGAAGGCTCGAGATTCAAGGTGATCCATTGATGATTGACTCATAAATTATAAATTTGAGGTATCAAATTTAAGGTATTCAGTTGTTAAATTGTGGACTGTAAATACAAAACTAATACCAGATAAATTACATGATGAAAAAGATTATATATAACTAGTTTTAGTGATGAAATCCACATAAAAATGATAATATAGACTCGTATAATACCTATGCTTGCAATGTGTTTCGCAAGCTGTATGATACATGGGTACTTGCCACAGTCCATTTTGTCAGTTGTATTGTTGCCAGTTGTTAAAAATAAGGGTGCTAGTATCTGTGATAAGAATAATTATAGGCCAATGGCACTTGCCAGTATACTTTCTAGTGTTAGACTGTCATTTAATAGGATAAGTACTTATTTGCAGACTTATGACAATCAGTTTGGCTTTAGAGTGAAACATGGTCTGACATGTGTATTCATATGCTAAAGGAAGCCGTCCTAAAGTACAAGATGTCAAGTAGCATTGTATATTCCTGTTTTTTGGATGCATCAAAAGCATTTGATAGAGTTAACCATCACAACTTTTCAAGAAACGCTTGTGTCGAGGGGTACCTAAATAAATATATACTTGGGATACTTGAATTCTGGTATACAGAGCAGACCATGTCTGTAAGATGGAAAAGCACTGTATCACCAGGTTTTAAGTAACTAATGGTGTTAGGCAAGTACATATATTATTACCCAAAGCTAGGCACAAACCGTTAATCCGTTAATCGTTAATTAACGAAGTTAACTTTTTCGTTAACGATTTAACTTTTAAGTTAACTTTGAAAATCATTATCGGACTAATTAACTTCCGTTATATTTAACTTCCGTTAACTCAAGTCCGTTAACCCAAAAAATTCATAAATAAACGTTTAAAAGTTTCTATTATTTTCAGTGCTGAGCAGGTGCGCAATTAATCCGCCACTGTTAATAGTGATGAACGAATTTCCATTTCCGCAGTGCAAAATCAGGCGATATATTTGTTTCCGTCGCCACAATTTGTGTCTTACCAAATATGGTAGTTATTTATGGCATTGGTTTGAGTAAAACATGGTCGACTGTAAAATCAGGCGGAAAGATTTGCCATTTGAGTTGAATGTTTCAACTTCTTTCAAGAAATATCACGAGCATTTTAAGGCACTTTCAATAATATATATGTAACAATTACAACAAATAACTACATTCGTTTCATTTGCAGTCTGTCTCTTGCGCAACATGTTTGTGCTAGTGAATATTTAAAAATAATCGTTGTCAAGTAAGTCATGTATATTATAATATGTCTGTGAGTACCTTATTAGTAGTCTCCTTGATACATTTCAAGAACCATAAAACTGATCAGGTAAGATTTCAATTCTCATGTCACTTTGATGACATAAATTAAGTCAATTGATGTCTTACAATGGGAGCGTTTTCGCCCAGAACTTGGTCAAGACCTGGCTGGAGACCAACTCCAAGGACTTGCTGACAGATGCTGCCTTCTTGGGTGAGCAAGTGTTGGTGGACTTGTTCATCAAGTTCAACACAGCCATCCCCTCCAGTGCTGCAGTGGAGCGTTTGTTCTCTATGGCAAGGACATCCTGAGGGCCAAGAGATCATCCCTGTCTGATGAAAACTTTGATATGCTAATTTTCATGAAGGGCAACATGCATCTCATGGACAAAATGGAGAACGAGAAGAAGAGGGAAAATTAAATTTTATATATATATTGTGTTTTTCATTTTTTTTTAAATAAAAGTTAACGTTAACGGTTTATCGGTAATTTCCGTTACATGTTTAACGGATTAACGGTTAACGAAGTTAACTTTTGGTTAACGGATTAGCGGTTAACGAAGTTAACTTTTTGGTTAACGGTGCCCACCACTGTATTACCCTATCTTTTCTGTATATACAGAGACATGCAAGAAGTAAATAGACACCCTTAATTTTATGGTAAAATGTATGCATCCATTTTTTTGCCATTATTATGACTAACATTCGTTTCCTACATTTCTATCCTTGAAGAAGGACTTATGCCAATATTCTCAAGTGGTCAAATTGAAAAAGACAGCTGCCTGTTCATGGAAGATGGAGCCCCATGACACACTGCAAAAAAGACGAAAGAATGGGAGGAGCGAAATGGTATCAAACGACTTCCTTGGCCGAGTCAGTTCCCTGACATGAACCCCATAGAACACGTGTGGGCAATACTAGACAAGACTTTACGTAAAAAGCCCAAAAAACCAGCAACACGATCAGAATTGTTGAATCTTTTACGCCAAATTGTTACAGCAAAATCTGGGCTGTTTATTTACTTCTTACATGTCTCTGTACATGGATGACCTTACCAATGAACTAAAAACTGCACGTACTGGGTGTGTCATTGGAAAGGAAAAAATTAATCATTTAATGTATGCTGATGACCTTGTTCTTCTGTCACCCTCTCCCCATGGGCTGAGAGTACTGTTAGAAAATCTAGAAGAGGAAGAGCCATTGTTGTCCCAAGGCGATATGATGACTAAGCTGATTGATGCAGCATTGCTTGTATATATTAAGTTAAGGTGTATATAATTATATCCATCTCAATTGTAAGGTTAGTGAAAAATTCACTTAATTTAGAGCTAGCATTTTTGGGCTCTTGTGGCATCATTGTTTGGGCACTCTTGTGGCATTATTTTTTTGGGGGGGCATTGGCGCGTCCTTTCTACTCGTTTGTTGAATGCGGCACTTACAGGGCGTGGTCTTATAGAGAGCTCTCTTGCAATTCAGTTTGGTTATTTAGATACAAGATTGTTGCATCGTGCAATGGTGCAGGTTGTGTTGCTGTTGCAAGGTTTAGAAAGAAGACCATAAATAGTGCCCCTTTTGTTTTTTATCTTAATTTTATGTAACTGAGGTCTAAAGTAGGCCCACATCGAGTCAGCAACCCTGAGGTAGGACCTAATAGGACCTCCAAGTCCGTAAGTTTTAGTCTAGCTTAACTTGGGCTGTAGGTTGAACTGGCCCTTCAGAGAGTGGCCGTTCAGGGCTCAGCTGGGATTCTGAACCCAATAAAATAAAAAATAACAAGTACTATTAGAGACATGTGAACAATATGGTATAGAAAATAACATCACCTATGATGGGCAAAGAGTTGTATTTTGATTTTTAGGTGTAATCTACTGAAACATGTATCATGTGGGTCTTTTGAAATGAATGGTCAGACTACACCTGTCAAAGACGCATGTAAATACTTAGGTCATGTAATTACTCACAAGCTGCGAGATGAACTCGATATTGAGAGGCAACGTAAAAAGCTGTATGTACACTGTACAGGGTAACATGCTAGTAAGGAAATTTGGTACTTGTTCAGAATCACTTAAAACTTACTGTACTGCATTGAATACATCCCATCTGTGGTGGAATTATACAAAAGCTGCTATGAATAAACTCTGTTGCTTATAATAATATTTTTCGTATGCTATGTAGGGAACCAAAATGGTGCAGTGCCAGTTTTATTTATGTTTACTACGCGTAACCTACCTACCAGCCAAATGTTAATCCAGAAGAATATACAGTATATAATTTCATTACTAGGGTCCAAAATATCTCTAATGTGTTATTGTACAATATCCTGTCTTCAGATACTGTGTACCTCTCAGCTCTCACCTATATGACAGTCTTGGTTCAGACAACTGCTGGTTTACAATAACTTATTTTTGTAATATAGCAAAGATTATATATGCATATTAAGTTGTGTTATAAAAGTGTTATAAGATGTCTCATGTAATAACAATATACATCAAATTGTCAGATAATTAATCAAACAGTATGCCAGTATGCTAGGTTAAGTGGCTATGTTGGCTTTATTTTTGTATTAAGTTCAGTGTATACGTAAGATTGTATTTGTATGTTAGGTTAAGTGGCTATGGATTGTGAATGATCCGCAATAAAGATGCTTTGTTTTTTGTTTGTTCATTAATAATGTGTGTCTACTGATAAACACAGAATGGTCAGTGCCCGCGTTTCCGAGTTAGGGGTTCGAATTCTGCTGGAGGATAAACTTTTCATATGCAAAAATGTGTTTATTATATTTCTATCTAATGGTACCCTGTTGTTTGCCAGAGAGATCTTGGAAGGAGGATAAGGTTTGAGTGTGTGTATATAATATATAGTATGTTACAACTCGGAATGGTCCCCTGAGAAAGTTTTATGTCACATACAGACCATGCACGGTCTGTGTGTACATATACTGTATACTGTATGCACTGCTGTACGGACCTACATGGCTAATCCGGACAAATATGTTCGTGGGAGGAAAGATCTTTAAGACAATACGTACCTAAAATTCTATTT
The DNA here is from genome assembly GCA_023014485.1 of Bathynomus jamesi. Lineage (NCBI taxonomy): Eukaryota > Metazoa > Arthropoda > Malacostraca > Isopoda > Cirolanidae > Bathynomus > Bathynomus jamesi. Next base: position 89,890 of record JAJOZX010006606.1, read on the forward strand.
CAAAATTATCATTCATATTTCTTATGAATGCCAGCGCATGAAGTGACATATTGTCTATTAAATCTGGGCAGGCGCATACGGTAGCCATGTTTTTTAAACCTTCCCGTACGGCCATGTATATGTCACAGGGAATCTCTGTAACTAGGGATTTCACGTAATCCCTAAAATGTTTAGGGGTTTCATGTAATCGCTGCGGCCGTCAGCGATTACATGAAATCCCTAAATGTTTTAGGGATTACGTGAAATCATTGATTTTTAGGGTATCTTATTACACGAATTCCCTAATTGCATATCAGCTAGTGTGTGTGTGTGTGTGTGTGTGTGTGTGTAATGTTGAAGAAATGTTTTATTTTTGACAAAGAAGAATGAAACGTGAATGTAAAAATTAACCAACTGGTTAGGTTAATTGAATGCCCGGTTAGGTCAACTGTACGCCATTAACGATTGGTTAAGTCATGATATTTTCTTTAGTTTTAACTGAATGCCCGGTTAGGTTAATTTTAACGAAAATATCACGACTTAACCTAACCAATCGTCAAGGGCGTACAGCTGACCTAACCGGGCATTCAAAATTTTGATAGCCTATGTTACGCGCAGGGTCACAGGCTTGCCAAGTTCAGGCGGGATCCGAGAAAGTTCGGAACAGACAGACAGACAGACAGATATCGTCCACTTCGGTCTTACTTATAAAGAAAAAAGTTTATGACGGTATCAAACTGATTGCAACACATGTATTCTGAAATGTTCTTAACTGAATTTTAGCTTAAAATGGAATAATAACTCGTGAAATTGTGCAGTGTTTTGTTTTTATGGCTAACAAAAATCAATTCAGTGATTTCGTGTAATCACTGGATGTAAAAATTAGTGATTTCACTGAATCCCTACAAATTTCAGGGATTTCATGTAATCGCTGACGGTCGTAGCGGTTACATGAAATCCATGAACACTTTAGGGCCCTAGTTACACAAATTCCTTGTAACATATAATATGTACAACACTTTGTAGTAGCCATACAGTTTATCTATATATAAAAACTTACGCTGGGTTTATTATGTATAGACTTCGGTTGTAAGTATTTACTCTGGAAAAAATAATACAATGAAGCTTTTACGATTAATTCGCAATAATACATTTTTGCTAAAGATTTACTTAACACACAGATTAAACAGACAGAAATTATTTATCAACCACATTAAACATAAATACATTACTTTCTTATAGGGGGCGACCATAAATGATGTCACGCTTTTAGGGGGGAGGGTCTGTAATTTTTGTGACCTTTTGCGACAGAGGGGAGGGGGAGTCTAAAATTTTTGTGACATCACAAATTTTTTTGCGTTATGTTGACATTTTGAAAAGTTTAATATAAAACCTAAAATATTGATAGGATTCTTTTTGTCGACTAGTGTAATATTATGTAGCTGAAAAACGTAAATTCTCGTACATCTGGCTGCTTTCATATTAACAAAAAAGCTATTTGAATGAATTTTTAAATATATGATATTTCACTTTTTTTTTTTTCCAATTTTACAGTTTGTGACCGTGACATAGGGGAGAGGGGGGGGTTCAAAATTTTGTGACCATTTGTGACAAAAGCGGGGATGGGGTCTAAAAATTCGAAATTTTTGCGTGACATCATTTATGGACGATCCCATATTTAATATAATACAAAGATAAACAAGTTAACATGAATTAATTAGACCTACTGAATGACGTGTGTGTATAGATGAAAACGAAGTTTTAATAATAATGAAATACACATGTCAATAGCCTAAGTCCAAGTGCGAGAAAAAGCTCCACTGTTTTATACAAAGCAACGCTCTGCTCATCTAATTCAGGGTACGGACAGCTCGTAGCATCATTGTTATTTGTAAATAGGTCAACGTACTAACGAAGCTCCCGTACGTGACTCATCACCAGTAGAAGCAACAATGCTCTATTATTATAATCCAATGAACAATCTGATTTATATCCTTTTATCGTACCTATGTCATTAGTTTGCATCGCAGACAATCCTGGTTTTATAGGTCTGGGTGCATGATTCATTTGGAGCGAGATGCATCACGGGTTTGCATTTAATCTACAAGGCAACCCAAATGTACCAGTTCAAGAGTACATTCATATCCGAGGCTTAATCCACACAAAGTGGGTCAAGAACTCGGAGCCTCGACAATTTCAAACCTTCTTTTTCCATGCTTTTAGTTTATTTCTGCGTAATATTAACATATTTACCAATAACTTTAAGTTTTTATAAAAAGTCCTCAAACCCCATCGAAAATTATAACTCAACCAATCCAACTAAAGTAGTAAGTACAAATTATGAATTTATTGTGATTACAAATGCAACCCATAATTCTTTTGACAAACACCCAAACTCTTTTTAAAAAACTTAATTTCATTTTTTTTTTATATATTAATTATATGCTATTATATAAACTAAAATATTTCACTAACTATTTTGGTGTAATTATAATTAGAAACGAAGGCCTGATATTGTAAGAGTGGGGTCACTGAGTAATAAGAGAAGGGTCAATGAGTAAGGAAGGTGTAGAGAGTGAAAATGCGGCTGAAGAATAAAAACTTAAAATTGATTAATGTGAGGATCAGAGCATTTCAGACTGAGTGTGATATTTTCCTATTTGTTTTGTGAACTCTCTTAAGTTGATTAGTAAATAAGTTGGATCACCTGAAGATCAGGGCCCCCAGCCTTCTTTAGTTAGCTTTATAAGGCTAACTAACGAAAATATTACGACCTAACCTAACCAATCGTCATGGGCGTTTAGTTAGCCTTATAAGGCTAACTAAAGAAGGATGGGGGCCTTGATCTTCAGGTGATCCAGTAAGTTTATTAAGTTCGTAATAAATAGAATTTATTTGGTCTTGAGGTGAGTGAAATGCAATTTTAATGTGTAAATATAAATTTAGTTGTGTAGGTTGTGTGTGCAAAACTAATCTTTGGTTAATATTCGTCTTTTAACCCACTCCCACGCGGTTAAAACAGTACAATATATTGAATTGCCATTCAAAACTGACTAAGAAAATATATATCTTATGTTGTGCAAATTTGTTCAAATGTACTTTTTTTAATAAAATATATTTCCTGTTTTGGCTATGTCCTTTTTTTTTATAAAATTTTTTCCTGATTGGGCTATTTTTTTTTGCTACTCTGCGACTTAATTAGTTGGTTGGGTTTTGTTCTGGCTATTTTTTTTTTCTAATTGGATTCAGTTTAGTGGTGTTTGTGATAGAATTATGACATGCCATTCGTGTGATTTTGACTTTGAGAACTTGATTCGTCATTTGCCCTAGATGAATACAAAGGATTGGATGTTTTTATCAATTACGGCGTTATTCTCTCATCCTTAACTTGCCCGAAATGTGACAGTGAGTGCCTAATACGAAAAGATCAGAAGATATTTAGGTGAAATAACCAATATAACCTGTTACGTTAATTGAATGTCCGGTTAGGTCAACTGTACACCCTTGATGATTGGTTAGGTTAAGTCGCGATATTTTCGTTAGTTTAAATGAAAATGATGAGAGCAAACTTTTCTGGTTAATTTTGAGGTGTTTTGTACGAAACTGCCATCCGTTTCCTGTGCAAATGCGTAGTTTTCGAGATGACGATATCTCGAAAATTACGCATTTGCACAGGAAACGGATGGCAGATTCGTGCAAAACACTTCAAAAATTGACCAGAAAAGTTTCTCATCATAAAAATAGACTGGGTGTAAAAACGAATAATTACCCTATTCTTTAATTAAAGATGGTGAAAGTACTTAATTATATTATTATTAATTTATATTGTTTATTTGAAAGAATGGTGGGTGCTACTATAGCGTGATTCCTACCTCGATTCGGCGGTCTACCTTTTAATTCCAATGTCCATCGCCCTTGACGATTGGTTAGGTTTAGTCATGATATTTTCGTTAGTTTTAACGAAAATATCGTGACTAAACCTAACCAATCGTAGGTAGACCACATACTATAGTAGCACCGAAACTATTTATTTTTAAATAAATAAAATTGAATAATAAATAGCATTTTATATTTATTATATTTTCATTCATACCTTGGATAGGAATCACACTCTACAGTACTGTAGTTTCGAACCAAAACGGGTAGGAATCACCCTATAGTATCGAAGTCACCGGTAGGAATCGCGCTATAGTAGCACCGAATGGTGAGCTAACTGTCTATATATTTCTCTACAGGGTTGAGTGGCAATATTTTGAAGGAAGAAGAAGAGTCTTCGATTGCGCCACGTATTTGGTAAGAGTTAGTTTATACAGTGCGTGTAATTATGAAAGATTAAGCTATATAATATGCCAATTGTCACGAAATGATTGTAGTAGTGAGGAATATACTCCGTTATACAGTAATATATAAGTTTCATGAATTTTGTGGCGATTATTTTATGTAATTCATAATTATCGATAAACAGGAGTGGGCAAATGCGTGCAGGAATTAAACTACCTTGTCCGCAAATTGAGTGGTGTCTCCGTTTGAGGGAGGTTTTTGGATTCCTCGTTTAATTGCGTGGATGGTGGTGTACGTCTTTATGGAATTTTAATAAGTAATTATCAGGTCATCCCATAAGTAATGTCGTTTTTTAGATCGGAATTTGAAGGACAAAAAAAAACTCAAACTTTTTAATCTAGTATATATTTTCCATCGGAATCAATGACACTCTGCCAACGTCCTACAAGCTTTTCGATGCCATGTTTATAAAATTCAGGCGGTTTTGAGGCAAAAAACGTACAAAGACTGGTGTGCAGGTCATCTAAAGAAGTATACTGTTTCTCGTCAAGAAGATAGTTTTGCAGACTCCTGAAGAGATGATAATCTGAAGGCGCAAGGTCTGCAGAATATGGAGGATGTGGAAGTTTCTCCTACCCAAGCTCCTCAATTTTTGCAGAAGTGATCCGAGCGGTATGAGGACGTGCGTTGTCGTGGTGGAACACGATTCCTTTCCGATTAACCAAAGAAGGTCTCTCTTCTTTAGTGCAGTGCAGTGCAGGCAAAAAACGTACAAAGACTGGTGTGCAGGTCATCTAAAGAAGTATACTGTTTCTCGTCAAGAAGATAGTTTTGCAGACTCCTGAAGAGATGATAATCTGAAGGCGCAAGGTCTGCAGAATATGGAGGACGTGGAAGTTTCTCCTACCCAAGCTCCTCAATTTTTGCAGAAGTGATCCGAGCGGTATGAGGACGTGCGTTGTCGTGGTGGAACACGATTCCTTTCCGATTAACCAAAGAAGGTCTCTCTTCTTTTAGTGCAGTGTTCAATCGATCCAGTTGTTGACAGTAGACTTGAGCGGTGATTGTTTGGTTGTGTGGTAAGGTTTCAAAGTGTGTTGCACCACCTTTATTGTAACATCGAAGTTTGGTAATTCCTAATGATGTTTTAGAATTCTTTACTGGTTTTAATTACGAGTTTATAAAGAACATTGTATTGATTTTTGGAAAACGTTTGGGAGCTATTGAAGAATAGGGACCCCAGCCTTCTTTACTTAGGCTTATAAGGCTAACTAACGAAAATATCACGACCTAACCTAACCAGTCGTTAGGTTAACTGTACGCCCTTGACGATTGGTTAGGTTAGGTCATGATATTTTCGTTAGTTAGCCTTATAAAGCTAACTAAAGAAGACTGGGGTCACTATTCTTCAATAGCTCCAAGGGATCTTATTAAAAATTTGGACTCAAATTTTTTTGAAAATTTTGTCACTAGTACAGTTTTTTATGCCGATTCTAAATATGTAACTTATTTTTTGGCGAAAATAAATATTTAACATTTTATTGGCGTTTGTTTGCAGGAATAGTGCCAGCTTCTGCATACGAACTCGCATAAACAGTAATTTTTGTTGTTATTAATGTTCCCCAGTCAATTGAATGCCCCGTTACGTCAATTGAATGCCCAGTTAGGTCAATTGAATGCCCAGTTAGGTCAATTGAATACCCAGTTAGGTCAATTGAATACCCAGTTAGGTCAACTGTACGCCCTTGACGATTGGTTAGGTTGTCATAATATTTTCGTTAGTTTTAACGAAAATATCACGACTTAACCTAACCAATCCTTAAGGGCGTTCACTTGACCGGAGGTAACTCGCTAGTAGATGGATTACAGCACTGCATTATTATATGCTTACACTACAACAATAATATTCACACTAAACTAGGTGTAAGCAGGCAACAAATAAACATTAATAACAACAAAAATTACTGTTTTTTGCGAGTTCGTATGTAGAAGCTGGCACTATTCCTGCAAACAAACGCCAATAAATGTTAAATATTTATTTCCGCAGAAAATGAGTTGCATACTTAGAATCATAAAAAACTGTACTAGTGCCAAAATTTAAAAAAAATATTTGACAGTCCAAATTTTTAATAAGATCCAACGTTAGGTACTATATACGAGTATTGTACTTTGTAGCAGTGGTTCTTAACCTTTTTAGGCTGCGATCCAAATTCTGGTCGTGGTCTGCTCGGCGACTCATGCCTTCAAACATTTAGCTAATAAAATGGTAAATCTTACTTTTAAGGTCGCACAGCAACCACATATCCTATATTAATAACACTATATCAATCGATAGAGCAGAACAAAATTAGGATCACCTGAAGATCAGGGCCCCCATGTATTCTTGTTTTTTGCTTCACAGTACCAAATATAATAATAAATTGAATGCCCGGTTAGGTCAACTGTACGCCCTTGACGATTGGTTAGGTTAAGTCGTGATATTTTCGTTAAAACTAACGAAAATATCACGACATAACCTAACCAATCGTCAAGGACGTACAATTGACCTAACCGGGCATTCAATAATTTTCCCATAGGTTTAACGAAAATATCACGACTTAAATTTGAAAGATATTCTACCGATTTTACACGCTAATCATACCGTAATTCAATCTGTGAGGCCTTAAAAGTAAGATTTACCAATAAAGTAAATAATTAATGGTAAAATGATTAGGGATAACGTAAATAAATGATAAATGACAATTTAATGACCCAATCAAAATGACTTGGCTACCAATTTTGGGTCGCGACGTTGGGGTTAGAAACCACTCCCTTGTAGGCTTAATTTTGAGAATCTAATATTAGCATGAAATTATCACGGTTGGTCAGATAAGACCTATAATTAGTTCTTACACCCCGCACCCCTTTTCGAGGACGACCGCTTCCTCATCTCAGTCCTGGGAGCAACCCTTCCACCCATTCTTTTCGACTTATTATTATTGACGAATGTTACAAATTGCTATTTCCGGGACAGGTGGGTATTCACTTCCCATATAGGGTTGTATATTAAATAGCTTTTGTCATTTTTGTTTCCCTGAACATAAATACCTTCTGAATTTCGGTTTTGTACCTCCGCTTGTTCGAATCTGTGTGTGAACGCGGAGGATTTCAGACCCTTCCGCACGTACTCTACAATAATACCATATTTTCAACCATGTTTCTTAAAGTCGTCTCTGTCTCTCAACTAAATTAGTTAATAAAAAAGCACGGCGAAATTGCAGATGCCTGACACAGTGCGGAGGCAGGATTCATAATAGGTTGGTAATAAGTGTAGAGGACCGGCAAGAAATAGACAAACGAGTAGACAAACAAATGCTTTCTCCCACGTCATTCTCAAACATTGTTAGAAGACACACGTGGTCAAGGAATCAGAAACAATGAAGACGTCTGTTTTTTCCTAAAAGGCCCGCTAAAGCAAGCCCTTAGCAACTATAGGACGCGTAGGAGGCGTCTCAGAGGTTATATAAGCGAAGGTTCACTGATGCTGATGTAGTGCCCAACCCGTATATTTATTTATGGTACTGGACACCCTTTTAATTATGTTAATTCACTTCACGGGCACCCTTTAAGTTGGGCGTACCCGGTGATTTTATCTCTTATTTTCGTCCAGGATGACACGGCCTACCCAAACGGATGGCCCTTTAAATTGATCTAGGTTTCTTCGGCTTTCCAAAAGCCTACTTTGAACGTTAATTTTCCTCAGCTAACAAGAGAGGTCTATTACAAGGTATTTAGGACAACACACGCCCTCTTATAAATTTTATTAAATGTTACTCGACACAGTACATGCATTTAATAGTTTATTCTGAAGTAAATCTATAAATTTCCATACAATACAATCCAATCTTAACTTCAAAGACAAAGGTCACAGTTATATGAATTTAAATCGTTAAATTTACCAATTTTCTGTAACAGATAATTCAATTATAAATCTAAAGAAAAAGTTAACAGTTATCTGAATTTCAATAATTTATATATCGAGGGGCTTTATATTTTAGTGCAACAAAAATAAATAACAAGAAATGAAGTGGTCGGAACTGACCCGGATATTCGAAGAATTATTCTACTTACTACAGTATATCAACTAACGGGACTTACTTCTGAACCCAAATTGACGGATTCAGGAACTAGGGGCCCAGACGTACCCCGTTTAGCATTTACTTGGAGCCAAATTAAACTAATGGAAAGTTCACAAAACTCTTGGTCCGTTGGTTAACATTAATTAAGATACAATCAAATTATCGGTTAAGGTCGCTAACAATACTTTCTTATACACAGGTTTCCGCGTAAGCTAATGACATGCTATACTTTCCGTTTTAAAGTTTCTTACGCCACAAGTCTACAGGGGGTTTGTTTAGCCACAGTTAACTTCAAGGAGGACGACTACCAACTAACTTAACAATTTTCGAATTTACTTTACAATTTTGAAGAAGCCCGCCTTCCAATGTTCTGAAAGCCTATCAAACCCTTTGTTTTTCCTAAGACCGTCCCCCTAGAAGGCTATTACCCATACAAGAGGGAAAAGGCGTTTTTACTACGTTTCCCAGGATCCTGGGCCCCCTGATTGGAGCGGGACCTGATTTCCGAGTATAAACCCCTTCTTCCCAAAAAATACATTTAAATATAGTTAACAGATTCGAAGTCCCAAGTTTATGACCCCCTCGTGGTTCAACTTTAGCAGCGTCTTCGAATCTGCCTTACAAAAGTCGCACCCTCCCGCGAAACGAATCCAAAATTTTTCGACCCAGCGAAAGAGGAACCCAACCATTTGCATATACCTCCAAATCCGTTGGATTGCCCTTTAGTTGTAAATCTCCGCGGCCAAGCGGTTTGGGTTTCCTCTTCCCCTGAGAACAACAACTTAAATACAGTAGAACGACCGTTCTACCATCGGAAACATCTTTAACTTATGCCTTTATGAATATTCATAACCCAAAACGCTTGGCTTTTAGAGAACAAAATTAAAATCTTAAAACTAACATTTCTACTTTTAATTTTACAAAAGATTTCTGCATGCCAATTGCATGGTTACGACATCCCTCCCCTCCTTTAATTTTGCACTCCGATGCAAACTTTCTTAACTAGGGTCGGGTATTATCACTTTACTCACAATTTTCACAAAATTTTCCATTCTTGTCCCCTTTATGGGACACTAACACTGACACATTAATTTTAGTCATCCTCGGGTTCTCGTAGTGTACTCGAGGTCGGGGCCTAAGAGCATACTGACGCTCAAACGGTGGCCCTGGAAAGCAGCCTGTCTGCTTTCTCCGGGGGACCCTATTCCCATAAGGTCCCCGCGAGGAGGTAGTTCGGAAGCACCTGGCGGCTCCTGCTCGCCACTCGGTCCTGCCAGGGGGCAGGAGGTGCACTCCGGTTCACCTCCACGGGTCGATGTTCCTCCGTTCCCTGGGCGAAGCTCTCGGGGAGGAAGTAGCTCGGAGGCGCCCGGCGGATCCCCTTCCGCCACTCGGTCCTGCCAGCGGGCAAGAAGCGCCCTCCGGTTCACCTCCCCTAGTCGATGTTTCTCCCTGTCCTGGGCGAAGCTCTCCGTGAGGAAGTAGTTCGGAAGCGCCCGGCGGTCCTCGTTCCGCCGCTCGGTCCTGCCAGGGGGCGGGAGGCGCCTTCCGGTTCACTTCCCCGTGTTGATGTTTCTCCGGTGTCGAGGGCGAAGCTCCCGAGAGGAGGGGCGGTGGCCCTTCCCCCATCTCATCCCCTGCGTCGTCCGCCCCGCCTTGTCGCTCAACGTCCCATGGGCATCGATGCTGCGGCGGATGCGGTCTCGATGGATCACTATCTGATGTCCAGTGATCATGTGACGCAGGAGATAAGTGACTGGAGTCTTCTGTTCGATGATGATGTAGGGACCCTCGTACCGGGGCTCCAACTTGCCTCTGCCCGGTCGCGGGTAATCAATGTACACCAAGCCATGGGGCGCCTTCTCTTTGAACGGCTTCAATTCCTTGATTCCGTTAGCCTTCTCGTATCTCCGCATGAACTCTTCCACTCGGCGGTAGATTTCGCTCAGACTCCTCTTTCGGTCTTCGGCGTATTCCTCTGGGTTGTACGGGCTCACGCATGCCTCCTGTGGCATGCGAAATAGCTTTGAAGGTACGTTGGGGTTCGCCCGTACATCAAGAAGAATGGAGAATACCCGTGGCTCGGTGCACTCGGATGTTCAAGGACAATTCCACGGTCTCGTCCCGTTTCTTCACAAAGTATGCGGAGTTTGATGCATAACTCTTTATTCAGACGTTCGACCTTCCCGTTGCTTTGGGGTGGTATGCGGCGGTCCGTTGGTGTCGTACTTCCCAAACCCTGAAGAGCTCCTGCAAGGTAGAGTTCCAGAACTCCTTGCCTTGGTCGGATACTACTGCTGAAGGGGCACCCAGTTTGCACCGTATCAAACGATGGCACTTGTCCGCCACCTCCCGGGCCGTCTTGTCCTTTATTGCTGCCAGTATGGTGAATTTGCTGAAACTATCCACACACGTGAGGATATAATGGCTGCCTTCCACGGTCGGAGGAAGGGGACCAACTAAGTCCACGTGCAGAAGTTCCCAAGGACTGTGGCCTCGCACACAAGGCATTGTTTCCACAGTCACTTTCCGCGTCCGTTTGTTCCGCGCGCACGTGTCGCACGCTTGGACTACCTGCCGTACCTGTTGAACCATACCTGGCCAAAATAAAGGTCCCGTAGGATTTCTGTAGTCCCGGCAGCTCCCGGATGAATGCTCCCGACGTCAGTGTGGGCTTTCTAAATGAGCTGCTCTCTCAACTTTTTAGGAACTACGATGACCTCTCTTCCGTTCGCATCGATGTAAACCAGCAGGTTCCTCACTAGTTTGACTCTCGACGGCTGGATGGGCTTGGTTACGGACCAGCTGAAAGCCTTTCCTTCTTCGATGGCTGCTCGAATTGCCGCTATTTCAACGTCCTTCTGCTGTTGTTTGCCGATTACCTTGCGATCAATGATCGCTTTGTTCGGATATTGCGTTCACAAACTCCTTCGTCACTCCAGGCGGGCGGGACAACCAATCGGCCACTCTGTTGAGTTTGCCTTTCACGTACTCGATGAGAACGTCGCAGTCTTGCAATGTCATAACCGAACGCTCTAGTCTTCCATTGGGCTCTCGGTGTCCTTCCCTCAGAAGCCACTTCAACGGCTTATGGTCCGAACGGACGATGACTCTCTGCCCAAATATAACATTGCTTCAATTCCTTTTGTTGGTTGGCCTCTGGGAGTTTTTGATGGCCTCTTCTTTGGATTGTTGTGGCTTCACCCCGTTCCTGGTGACCACATGGCCTAATTACCCCACCTGGGACTGTAATAACTGACATTTTTCCAACTTTACCTTTAAGTTGGCGGTGCGTAGGCTATCCAAGGCTCGTCGTACCCTCTCGTCATGTCCTTCTAAAGACCTTCCAAGGACAATGAGGTCATCTAAGTAAATCTGTACTTCCTTGTCCAGTTGCTTCGGCAAAATAAAATTCATTACTCTTTGGAACACTGGTGGCTATTGGACAATCCAAACGGGACCACCCTGAACTCGAAATGACCGCTTCCCGTGGGGAAGGCAGTTTTCGAGATGCTATCGTCGTGAATGGCCAACTGCCAATATCCCGAGCGTAAATCCCTGCTCGAGAAGTAATGAGTCCCGTGCAACTTGGCCAAGGTTTCCTCAATGATGGGTACTTAATATTTGTCCTTGCTGCCATTGACGTCCCAAGGTCTATAGTCTACACAAAGCCTCAGGGCCCTACGCTTCTTTTCTTCAATCGCTTCCCCTTTGGACTCCTGTGGTCACTCTTCGTTCCTAGTGATCACGTGGTCCTGGTACTCTACCGTGACGGTAGTAGTTAATCTTTTCTTTCCCTGTCGGTCTTCTTCCCTTTGAGAGCGACGGACATCGGTGAACATGCGTCTTGAGGTGTTTTCAATCTCTTCTTAGTCACTTGTGGAAATTTGACTCTTTCTCACCGTGACACTTGTTCCATTTTTTCTTTCGGGCGAGGAATCAAACGGCTGTTCCGACTAACCTCCCCGTTCTCGTTGCCTCAACCACCATGCCGATGTCATCTTATCTTCACGGTAATACTCTTTAGTCGTCACCTTTTATTTCTCAAGAGTACTTTACCGCCTCCTTGGAAAGGTTAACTTCCCGTTGAGATTTCCGCTCTGTGATACTTGCAAACCACGCTGAGCCTCACTGCACATTCATTGCAGCGTAGAGTAGACGTCCAGGGGAAACCATACCCCAAATTTTCTTCTTCGTCTATTCCCTTTTCCTTTAACTTCCCTTTGGGGATTCTGCTCGACAACTTCTCCAAGTATCCTCGAGCCTCACCGCATATCCCATGCAGCGGAGAATAGACGTCCAGGGGAACTCATATCCCCATTTTTCACGATTACCAATGGAAACGACCAGGGGGAACGGCTATGCTGTATCACTCCTTGATCCAGCATTTCTGCTATTTGTCGCTTTACCTCCTCCTCGTGTGTAATAGGTACCTGTAGGGTCGCCTAAAGATGGGAGGATGGTCCTGGGTTTCCAACTTCATTGGCATCAGGTTATCATAACCCAATGGCTCGCCACCCAGTAGAAGACATCTGAATAATCCCTTAGCCACTCTTCGACGATTTTCCTTTCTTTGTCGGAAAAGGATTTCCAACCAAGGACATGGGACTTGAGGCGTGTCACTCGTTCTTCGAAGTCCTTCTTCGATGCTTGACTTCCTTTCACCGTGACATTCGTTCCAATTTGGGGTGAGCGTCGACTACCCTCCCATTAGCTCTGCCTCCGTCACTATGCCCACGACGTCTCTTTTTCGCCAAGGTATTCTTCGTCATCCTGATTGATCATCAGTAACCTCATCTTCCTCTGTGGGATCCTGCTCGGTAACATTTTTAAGTTTCCCCGAGCTTCACTGCACATCCCGTGCAGCGGAGAATAGACGTCCAGGGAACTACGTCCCCGGGTCTCTGACTTCCCTCGTCAGAATCACGGCGGCCACCTTTAGTGTTTCGTGCGGGATTGCCTCTACCAGAGTCACCCTCGCACTTTACTGTCTACTCCCTTTACTTGGATGGTTACTGTTTCATTCAGTGACTGTCCTCTTCCGGTGGTCTACCTGGGCTTCGTACCTTTGTTTCGTCTTCATATCCTCCGAAACAATACGCCTATAGTCAAGTCTTGCTGAGCCTCTGGAATTATACAGACACAAAAGAATTCTTCAACCCCCCTTCCCATAGTCAAACTTACTTCTACTCCTCTTACATGAATGGGCGGGGGCCGGTGCAACTGTGTACTGAGAAGTTGGCCACTGTCCAATGAAGGCTCCCGATGTTCTTGTGCATAGCTTATGTCAATGTGACGGAAGCTCCACCATCGCTCAGCGCGGTGGAAGCTTGTTGAGCGACGAGTACTGGTAGGGTGATCAGTCCTAGCCGACGGACTCGCCGCTACTTCCTCTGAAGCTATTCGGGAGGCTTCTCCTTCCAATCCTGTCGAAGGTTTGCTCGAGGGCACGCCTCTTCCCAATTTCGCATTTGCTGACAAATCTTGCACTGGCTCCGGCCACTTTCTTCCATTGTTTCCTCTTTGGAGTCTCTGTCTTCATTTGACTTGGTTTGTTTTCTCTTCTGGTTTCTGATGGGGTTGTAGTCACATTCTTGAGTTGTGTTATTCCTCCTGTGACCAGTGTCACAGTTCTTCCTTCTGGGCTCTCCTCTCTTGCTGGACTTGTCTCCGTCGTTCACCTCCACATCCTTGATGTTGTCCTCCTTTGTGGCTGTTCTCTTCTGAATGTTGTGAGTTGTAGTCCCAGGATGTGGGAGGATTTTGCAGTTTCTGCAGTCTTCGGCTTCTGTCATGTGGCGTTTCTTCTCTTAGGACCTCTTCATCTCTTAGTCCTAAGCTTGGGTTGTTTACCGAAAACTGGGTTGATTCCATCCAATAGTCCCGAAAGGATGTTCCTTTGATGCAATTACAAGCATACTCCGGCATAACGGTCTTCAACGCGTCCTTAGGTATGCCCACTTTAATATGTCTCCTTGTGGGATTAGCCTGAACCAAGGCATTACCTGCACTTAATGTTCCTGTGGCAATTGGGTTGACTGTCTCACCTTGTTCCTTCCTGACGGCGTTTGGGCTGGTTCCTGGGTTCTCTTGTGCCCGTTCGCCCATAAACTTCGGCGAACTTCCTTCCAAGGTGTCCAAAAGTCGTTTGCTCAGGACCCCTTACTGCCTGTTCACGTTGCAAAGGTAAGCTAGTACTCTTTAATACCTGTACGACGGTTTTTATATTCTGCTGCCGGTCTTCGTCGGTGCGGTGTTTCTCGTCTCTTGTGGTGTGTGCACTTCTGCAAGGATTCTTTGGGATGTCTTCTGGGTTCTCTGGTCTCCACCCAATCCTTTCTTGCCTCGAAAGTTCTTCTCTGTAACGGGAGGAACTAGAGAGATTCTTCGGGGACGAACCCCCGACTTCGGTTGTCCAATACTCCCATCGCGGAATAATCATTACAAGGTCTTCCAGTTTCGACCTTCTTCGATTTATTTCTTCCCTAATTCCTTGCATTCCTTTAGTAACCGATTACTGTTGGCCAAATTTATCCTTTTTAAATTTTCCAAACTTTCTGTACTTATTTCGTTTAAGTTCGTTGGTTCGGTATCACTCATGTCACTTGTGCTTTCTTCATTCGTTATTTCCACGCTCTTTACCGACATCGCGAAGTTTTTGTTTATTTATCTTTATTTTAAAACCTTTAAAACTGTAATCACTGTTAGCGACACTTTTTACTGTTCTCAATTATTTTACCGAATTACTGTTGCAAATACTTTCTACGTTCGTGCTTTACTGTCACGAAAATTTATTTTAACAAGTTACACTCTTGCGATAAATACCTTGCAATAGTCCCACTTCTGACACCATCTGATGTAGTGCCCAACCCGTATATTTATTTATGGTACTGGACACCCTTTTAATTACGTTAATTCACTTCACGGGCACCCTTTAAGTTGGGCGTACCCGGTGATTTTATCTCTTATTTTCGTCCAGGATGACTCGGCCTACCCAAACGGATGGCCCTTTAAATTGATAGGCTAGGTTCCTTCGGCTTTCCAAAAGCCTACTTTGAACGTTAATTTTCCTCAGCTAACAAGAGAGGTCTATCAAGGTATTTAGAACAACACACGCCCTCTTATAAATTTTATTAAATGTTACTCGACACAGTACATGCATTTAATAGTTTATTCTGAAGTAAATCTATAAATTTCCATACAATACAATCCAATCTTAACTTCAAAGACAAAGGTCACAGTTATATGAATTTAAATCGTTAAATTTACCAATTTTCTGTAACAATAATTCAATTATAAATCTAAAGAAAAAGTTAACAGTTATCTGAATTTCAATAATTTATATATCGAGGGGCTTTATATTTTAGTGCAACAAAAATAAATAACAAGAAATGAAGTGGTCGGAACGACCCGATATTCGAAGAATTATTTACTTACTACTGCAGAGACAAAATTACTCTCAATTGTGCTGCGTACGGACCGTAGATTTACGGCCCGCCAAAATTTTCAACACTACAGTATATCAACTAACGGGACTTACTTCTGAACCCAAATTGACGGATTCAGGAACTAGGGGCCCAGACGTACCCCGTTTAGCATTTACTTGGAGCCAAATTAAACTAATGGAAAGTTCACAAAACTCTTGGTCCGTTGGTTAACATTAATTAAGATACAATCAAATTATCGGTTAAGGTCGCTAACAATACTTTCTTATGCACAGGTTTCCGCGTAAGCTAATGACATGCTATACTTTCCGTTTTAAAGTTTCTTACGCCACAAGTCTACAGGGGTTTGTTTAGCCACAGTTAACTTCAAGGAGGACGACTACAACTAACTTAACAATTTTCGAATTTACTTTACAATTTTGAAGGACCCCGCCTTCCAATGTTCTGAAAGCCTATCAAACCCTTTGTTTTTCCTAAGACCGTCCCCCCAGAAGGCTATTACCCATACAAGAGGGAAAGAAGGCGTCTTTACTACGTTTCCCAGGATCCTGGGCCCCCTGATTGGAGCGGGACCTGATTTCCGAGTATAAACCCCTCCTTCTTCCCAAAAAATACATTTAAATATAGTTAACAGATTCGAAGTCCCAAGTTTATGACCCCCTCGTGGTTCAACTTTAGCAGCGTCTTCGAATCTGCCTTACAAAAGTCGCACCCTCCCGCGAAACGAATCCAAAATTTTTCGACCCAGCGAAAGAGGAACCCAACCATTTGCATATACCTCCAAATCCGTTGGATTGCCCTTTAGTTGTAAATCTCCGCGGCCAAGCGGTTTGGGTTTCCTCTTCCCCTGAGAACAACAACTTAAATAGAACGACCGTTCTACCATCGGAAACATCTTTAACTTATGCCTTTATGAATATTCATAACCCAAAACGCTTGGCTTTTAGAGAACAAAATTAAAATCTTAAAACTAACATTTCTACTTTTAATTTTACAAAAGATTTCTGCATGCCAATTGCATGGTTACGACAATGCACCTGTTCACTCGCTCACTTTTCGCTCGTCATTTCCTCGTCTTGTTCGCAACCTTCGTCAGCAGCAACGCTCTTCACGTCACCCGCTCTCCTGCTGTTCCTTCAAGGCTCAGGTCTATCATCAAGTAAGACCTACAGATCGCCTAGAACCATTCCTTCGAAACCCAGCGCCGTTCGACTTAAGCCGGCTTCAGTCCTTCAAGCAACATCTCAACTCTACACGAAGCGAATCAACACTTGAGGCGATCGGCGCCCGTGCAACAAACTTCAATAGGACGGTCAACATCACCTCGGGCCTGCAGTAATAGGTCCACCTTCAACACTTCTTCACCAGAGGTATTCGACATCTCGGTAAGCTAAGTGCATCTTTTCTAAGTAACTCGTGAAGCCTACATCAGCCTACCGCAGAACGGTAGGCTATACTCCCAAATTGTTTCCATAAGCGTTGTAATTAACTCTCGTTAAACATGCAGTAGGCCCAGTTCAAGTGTCATTCCAATACCGTAATCGTGTACCATCCTGATATTGTGTTCATTCATGTAATCCATAAATACCTTGCATCCGTTTATTTGATTTATTTAAGCATTTCATTATTGACGGCCGAACCCACTTACCATGTACTAAACGCACGTACATTCTTTATATCATTACTAGGCCCATTCAGTGTTCCATTTATGCATAACTCTAACCTACCTAAATGAAGGCCTAAGCCATTTACAGTGTACCAACTTACGGGCATTTCTTCCAATCATTATTAGGCTGCATCATTTATTCTATGTTCATTTTTGCATATCAATAGCCTACCATAAACGAGTGTATTACTTAACAATAATCTCTATAACCATTTTCTCATTTGCTAATCCTGTCATATTTAGCATACCATAAATGCCGTTATATAATTGTTAATCACCGTAAATACCTTTATTTCCATGTTAATCACTGTGAACAAATAAATAATTTATTTTCTTAAACACAAAAACAAGTGATTTTTGTAACCTTATTTGCTTGGGTGTAATCTAAGCTGGTGACCTCGAATCAATTCGTATCACCCAGAAGTAATTATAGTAGGCCTACTGCATTAGCCACCTTCAAACCGGTGATACCGTAGGACATCATAAATTGTTGACCCAACCTGTCATTAACAATCAATCATTGCATCAATTAATCATTAGCACTAAATTAATCAGCATCACCTCACTCGGCTAATACTAGGAACACTATATAAGTTAGGTTAGATTAGGCTAAGTTAGGTCCTTTTGGTTAGGCGAGGTTAGTAATTAGGGCTTACGGACTGTCTCTGAACTGAGTCTGGAATCTGGAATTTTACCAAAAGTACCCATTAGATGTAATAGAATTTTAAACTTTATGGAAGGGGTGTCTAAACTTTTTTCATGAAGGGGCATATTTCAATTAATGACCCACACCGAGGGCCAGTGTGCAAATTTTAGATAAAATTTTATTTTAAAGTTAAATTTTATTGAAATAAAATATATTAGATAATGAATTTTCAGTATCCGCCAGTCGGGCCTCATACAAATCTTTGGCTGGCCGTATGTTGGACAAGCCTGCTTTATAGGAACTAGCAAAAATACTGCCCTACGGGCGGTTTTTGCTATTTTCTGCGGAAGGCTTGGAGACCTCGGCCAATTACTTCATCTGGGAAATGAATTTTCTTACCTCAAGGTATTATTTCCTGTTATAAAATATAAAAAAGAACACTTCATCATAAACTTATCTTTATTTCATTACTGAAGAATCTCCTTGTAGACATAATTGTCAACAAATACTCCTTTTCATTTCTTTCTGTCAGGACTTTCAGCAAAAGATCGGCGCTACGCCCCGATTTCGCTAGATCTGTGGTACTTGAGCATTCGGCCCAAACCGAATCGAATTGTGGGCCTACGGCGTATTTTATTTTGAACATCATTCCTATCCCTCTCACCTTGGGCCTCAGTAATTGGGGTGCCTGCGGCGCCCCAATTACTGTCGGTTCAATTATTTGGTCAATAAAACTAGAAAAGAACGCAGCCATGAAAATCTAAAGCTTCACAAATCTTGATACAATGAGCTCAAATGTGAAGCTTAAGATTTTCATGATTGCGTTCTTTTCTATAGTTTTTGTTTGGTTATATATATATACAGGGTGTCCCGTAAGTCTGGACCCATAGGGAAAAATAATAAAATTACAAAATAGTCCAAAAATTTATTACATAATCTGTTCAAAGTGTCCGCCGTTGTGTCGCACACATAGTTGAAGACGCAATCTCCACTGCGACAGCACTTTCTGAATCACAGTCGCAGAAATTTCTTGACACGCCTCCACAATGCGTGCTTTAAGGTGGAAAATGTTCTGAAGTTTGACCTCGTACACTTTGGCTTTCAAGTGGCCCCACAAATAAAAATCATAATAAAAAATAATTAAAAAATAATAATAATAAAATAAATAATAATAACATAATAAAAAAATATATTATAAATCCCTATGGGTCCAGACTTACGGGACACCCTGTATATATATATATATATATATATAATATATATATATATATATATATATATTATATATCGCACTTACCTCCATTATAATACAGATGTGATTCCTTCCTTCCTTCTTTCCTAAAGCCAGTGTTTTCCTCCTCTTGGCCACGCATTTGTTTACTGTACCCCCTCGAAGTATGCTTCGTATTAACGTACAGGTAAAGTTAGCCGAAAAATAGTCAAGAAATATACAAGACTAACAGCCATTTATATACCGATAATAAAACGAATTGCAAAATTACAAAGTTTTGCTGAATTTGGTCTAATTCTTTTGTTATTTACTATAATTTATAAATTTGTGCACATTTCTACAAGTTACCCGTGAATATATCCTTGAATATATTCTCCACTATAGACAGAGGCAACATCCCATCCATGGCGGTCCTAGCTTACATGACGCCCTGGGCGAACCTCACCTTCAGCGCCCCCCCCCCCTGTTCGCCAACACACACACATTCGAATCCCCCCAAAATAAAGGACAGACATAACTCTTTCACAAAATAACTTTTTATTGGACTAATTGTTGGAACTTCAGAACCAAAACAAAGACTCAAATTTCTGAATTTTACAAATCCTTCATCACGTAAATAGAATAACTCACTTAAGAGAATGTAATTATGATACTATGAACAGGAAAAATACAAATTAAATTGCACAACTGCCATAAATAAACTAGAGAATCAAATTTCTAATTGTACAAATGCTCTATCACATAAATAGAATAAGACACTTAAGAGAGGGTAATTATTATGCTACACTTTGAACAAGAAACAAAATAAATTGCACCACAGCACAACTGCCATCTAAAGCCTGACTCTTCTTACCTTCCTTGATGCAAAGTCATTGATCTTTTATTATTTATTTATTTTATTTTTTATTTTATTTATTTCTTTATTTATTTATTCTTATTTTTATTTTTATTTTTTTTGCAGGCGCTCATGCCGCCCCTCCACAAATGCCGCCCTGTGCGGCTGCCCATATTGCCCATATGAGGAACCGCCACTGATCCCATCAATAACAAAGGCTGTTATCTTCTCGTCAAACTGAAGTTGAGTTAAAGGACAGTAGGATTTCTTGCCAAAAGATAGAGTCGGTTCCACTTGCTTGTTTTTCAGGACAGGTTTCGATGAATCGTTATGACGTAGTTTGGCTTTCTTTTTTCGACACTGGTCAAATTCCAATTCTCTATCAGATGACGACGCTGAAAAAAAAATATAAAAAACTACACGAGTATACATAAAATGAGTTCATAATAATATAGTACAGTAGTCTATTGGCTAACGTATTAAACATATATCATATATGCTATTGAATTGCCGAGTTTGCATGCGTGCTAAAACGAATAATAACCGTTGGCCTAAGTACAGTACATCTTGAAAACGAGAATTTTATTTATCCTAGGCCTATAAATAAGACTTAGGGCTAGGCTGCACCCTCTCAGAATCGTGTGTTTTCTCCCGGAACATTATCCTAATCTCCCGGATATCTTACAATTTGAGAATAGTTTTCTTTAAATACATAATTTGGTATCACCTTATCATTTGCATATTATTAGCCTTTAAATAATCTGGTTTTTTTTATCATACTATTGATATGAATCTCACATATATATATACGCACAGGGGCGTCGATTGACCTAATTGACCTTAGAATATGTCTCTATACCCCCTGCATATGGCCTCAAAATGCCCTTGAAATTGGTCATATTTAAAAAATTTCTCGTGGGGGGGGGGGCTTACAGCGCCCTCCGGGCCTCCCCCCGAACCCGCCAGCTGGATCGGCTCGCCCCCAACCCCCTTTATGGCCTGTATATATATCATCTCCCGGAATTGTATTTCAGAAAGTTGGCAAGCCTACATAGGGCATGTAACCAATGAGGTCTTGTTGTAACCGTACCAATGCTGCCAGTATTCATATTGCTCTAGGAATATCAGTAATAAAATTTTAGGCTTTAGAACATAAAGGAACAAATCCATAACTAATAATAATAATCATCAATAATTAATGATCATATGAATACTTATTAATTAGCTACTATGAATTATGTTGTATATCTTACCTTGACATGTG
Organism: Bathynomus jamesi; assembly: GCA_023014485.1. Taxonomy (NCBI): domain Eukaryota; kingdom Metazoa; phylum Arthropoda; class Malacostraca; order Isopoda; family Cirolanidae; genus Bathynomus; species Bathynomus jamesi. The sequence continues at coordinate 111,355 of JAJOZX010006606.1, forward strand.
TTTTCAAAATGGCACACGTAGAAACGTCAGCGCTCAGATTTATGTTAGGTTTTTGAGGCACATTAAGTACTGGCACTTTAATGTTAGCCCTTTGCGGCCCACTATTCTGAAAAACTTTTCTGAAAGTATGAGCTCGGATCTTGCCCAATTATATTTCGAGATGCCCTTAAGAATATTTTCATTATCTGGCTCTTGGAGGGCAACCGCAACCGTGTATGAAGAGTTTTCACTGGACGTTGTAGGTATAGCCTCCATCAATGATACAAAACTACGCACAGTCACAACTCACTGTACTCTGTTCCTCTGTCTGAGTCAGTCTGACATTCACGCTGGTCGCTGCTACTGAATGGTATTTTATGGCCCTACTGGTTGGCAACACAGTGATCGGTGTTGCCACTCGCCAGCAGCGTTGCCATCCAAAAATAATGAAAATCTGAAGATTGGTGTCAAAATATCTGTAGAAATCTGTAGTTGCAATAAAAATATCTGGACAAAATCTGTAAACTACCATTTGATTTTAAAGTTTATTTTTGTAAGTAACATATACAATAATATTCATAATTCCAAACAGAAATACAAAAATGGTCAATTAAACAAAATTTAGTGAATGAAAGGTAGATAAACTGAATATTTTAAACCAGAATACTATTCAAGCTACGTCTATAGGCCAGTTTAAGAATGATCTAGACAAAAAGCAGCAAATAGAAAGAACAAGTATACAGCAACAAAATAAGGATGCATATATATATATATATATATATATATATATATATATATATATATATATATATATATATATATTATATATATATATATCAAAATGGAAAAAGGAATTCAATAATACATAATTTTGTGCTGTATTGGAATTATGGAATGAACAGTATCATTAACAACAACAGGGCTATTTATCTGTACTGTAGATTCCACCCTTTGCTTTCTTTAGCATGTGTTTTGTTGATGACTTAGTAAGAACCGACGCACAGTCAACTGAGTGTGGCGTGTTTATGTTATGTTGCCACTCTCTACTGACAGGTGGCGCACAAAAATAATTTGTTGGTTCTCATGGAGAAACTCAGTAATATTACTGTAATATCCAGTGTAGTCCGTAGTGGTTAGTAAAAAAAAAACTCAATCTTAGAAATCGGCAAATTTTGCCCATTTTGAAGGAAAATCTGAAAAGAAGCATTAAAAAAATCATAAATTTTAGAAATCTGTAGATTTCGCCCATTTTGGGGGAAAAATCTGAAAATCTGAAACAAAGCATAAAATCTGTAGATGCACAGATAAATCTGTAGAAATGGCAACACTGCTCGCCAGTGCAAGCACGCGTATAGAACTAATTCAGTAGTTGTTAAAAATAAAATTTATTAAACAGTAAATGAATGTCGGTTATTATCATCGATATGGTACCGATTTTGTTAAAATTTATGGTACATATAAACAAAACATCGATCACAAACACAATAGGGTAATAACTAATAAGAGAATATGAAGCTCAACATTATTTATGATTATGAAGCGAACTCGTCAGCACAAAGCACTATAGTATTATTACGTCTTTACAGTTGGGCATTGAGCGTACGCGGCGAAGATACACGTTTTGATTTAAAAATTCTTACTATTGCGAGTTAGTTAAATTTTGATCGAAAGTTTTTTTCATAATTTCCGTGTGTACCAACTTTTTCTTGGGTTTATAAGCTTTATGCATGTAACGAGTAACGAAACAATCCGTTACACTAATAAAAAATTTGTAAAGCGTTACCGTTACATTGATACATTTGAAAATCTTTCAGGCGTTACCGTTACTTGTTACTTTTGTAACGTTCGTTACGTAACATCGTTACGTGTAACGCGTTACTGCCCATCTCTGAATACGGATTACTTCATTCATTTTTATGCTTACCGAGTTATATAATAACAGTGGAGCAAGTATTATTCCTTGTGGTACTGAGCTATGTACCTCCAATTCTGATGATTATATTCCTTGGACTGTAACAACTTGCTGACGCTCTCTGAGGAAGTTATATATCCATTCACCTTCTTTGCCTACTAATCGCATATTTCGCATTTTATGTGCTATTATTCCATTATCATGCTTGTCGAACACCTTGGCAAAGTCTTTGTATATTACATCGTAAATGTCTTGTTTTAGAGTGTCTCATTGGCAGTTATAATCTATTAGTTGTAGTAGGCACGAACTTCCTGATGAGAATCATTGCTGGTTCTTATTGGATTTTTCTTGTGCATCTAAAAAGCTGTAATTATTTTCTAAATATTATTTTAATTATTTTGGTGAGGTAAGATGCGAGTGACCCTAGTCTGTTATTCTTCGCTTGACCTATTCCCACATTTAACAATCGATGTTCGTTCTCTTCAGTATTTTTCCTGTGTTCAGAGATCTCTATATTCCGTACAAAGACATAGCAATTTCATTCATAGTGTTCAAATTAGTGTAGCGTTCCAGTTGTCTGAACCTGCTACTAAATGTGCCTTTAGTTGTCCTATAGCTTGCGTTAATAACGTCTGGTGAAAAATCCATATCGGTTATATTTTCTGCTTGTTCTTCAAAGAAAGTATGTTTTCGTTATTTTTCGGGTACTGAAAGATGATTCGTATTGAGCTCTTAATGTCAGGCATTTCTTTTAAATTGTTGGTTAGTGCCTTATTTTCTCCCCATAAACGTTCGATAGTGGTGCGAGTTTTTCTTTATCGAAACGTTGTAGAAGTATTTTGAGTTTTTCGAGATTGCTTCTATAGCATTTTCCTCTTTTCGCTCTGAATGTTTTTCATTTTGAGCATGTAGGCCCATTAGGGTGTATCATGCTCATTGAAGCGCGAATTTCAAGATTGGCAGTATTGTATTCCTATGTAAAATTAAATTTGGGAGGGGTTTGTTTTCTTGAACTATTGCTAAAAATCACGTTTAAGTGTTCAAATTTCCACTTTTTCGTTTTCTGGTTATGTACAAAACAGCTGTGCAGGACATACACTGTAGTACAAATATAACAGACCGGTTTTTACCAAACAAAGCCATTGTAACAGCTGTTATAGGCTACTAGAGTTTCACTGTGATAATTTTCTGTTTCAGATACAAAGCTTGGAGAAGATTGTGTAGCCACCATGGCTAAGCAAGGACGAAAGACCAGAAAAAAGTTCTGGTTCAAAGCTGAGTGATCTGATAGGTCCAGGCAAGCAGTTATTTCCCACAGAAGTTCCAACCTGGAGAGCTGTGTTTCAGAGAGGAATCCTCCTCCAGGAAGAGAAGCTGCTTCTGGATGATATGAAGAGAGCTCAGTACCCTCTGCAAGATTTGGCTAAGGACTTGGCACCACTGGTACTGGCACAGTGGCGCAAAAGCAATGCCAAGTTCACTCCTCCTGTGATCATTCAAGAGAGATCCATTGCCAGGAAGATTCTTGTCAGGTGGAATGAAATGATTGACCTAGTGAATGGCAGAGTGAAGGCTGCAAAGAGAGAGAAGAGAATATCTGAACTTGATACATTGTTTGACATAACCTGCAGACATGATACCACACTCTGTGGAACTGAAGCATCTTGCTGTGCTGCTAGAGTTCATGTCAACTGTGACTGTTCTCTGCTTCAGAAGATTCCAAAGCTAGAGCTAGAGTGGCTCCATTACCAGAGGATCAAAACCTCAGAAGTTTCTGGCTTCCGGATGGCATCTGTTGATGTGAAGGAAACAGTGAAGCAAGTGAAGGCTGCTAAGAGGAAGGAGGAAGAACAGAAGGCAGCTGAAAAGAGAAACAGAAAAGAGGAAGAAAAGGAGCTACTGCTTAGAGCTGATGATGGTGATGAAGATGAGGTGACTTCCTTGCAAGAGTCTCCAGGCAGAGCAGCTCCTACTGCTGACACAGATTTTTCCAGTACTGCACCAGGCACAAGCGCCAGTGTCAACACTGGCAAAGTCTCCGCCTCTGTCAGGAGGAACTACATGGATATCTCAAGCACTGCTGCGGCTGCAGTTAAGTTCAAGGTGGCAAACACTCCTGCAGCAGCCATTGCAACTGGTTTCTTGCAAGATCTCATCAAAGCTGGCCATCTATCTGCTGATAAGGCATATCTAGCTGTTGACAGGATGAAGATGTGGAGGGGCAAGGAGTCTGTAATAGGTGCCTCGGTGGAGGCCCTGGAGAAAAGGACAGAGGGAGAGGAGATCAAGGGAATTTTCTTTGATGAAAAACAAGACAAAGATCATGAGGTACAATGAAGAAACTGGCCGCTTCCATCCTGATAAAACAACTGAAGAGCACTATGGTGTTACCTGGGAACCTGAGGGGAAGTATCTCTTCCATTGTACACCAGAAGGACGAAGGAAATGAGAAACCTGCACTGAAGATAGCTCAGGCTCTGTTTGAGTGGATTAGTGCTCATGGTGCTAAAGATACTATTGTGGTCCTTGGTGGTGACTCCACAAACACAGGACTTGATGGAGGAGCCATCACTCACTTCGAGAGACTGCTAGGTCACAAGTGTCACTGGCTGATATGCCAGTTGCATATTAGTGAACTCAGCCTCAGGCACATGATCATCAAGCTTGATGGTCCCTACACACACAAGTCTGGGTTCAGTGGCCCAATAGGAAAACTTTTGGAGAAGATCAATGACATACCTGTCAATTTTAGCATCAAGGCTCTGCCAGGAGAAGAAAATATAATTGAACTGCCGGAAGACATTGTACAGAACCTTAGCACTGACCAGAACTGCTACCTAATGATCAAAGCTCTCAAGACAGGAGATTTGAGCAAGGAAGTTGCTGGTCTGAAGTGTGGCCCACTGAATCAGTCACGCTGGCTGACTACAGGTGAGGCTCTGTTGATGCTGTGGATGAGGCAGCATGGTCTGAAGGTGGTGTTGAAGAAGCTGGAGGTGCTGCTGAAGTTCTACCTTGACTTCTACTTCAAGATGTATTTTGAGATCAAGGTGAAGCACCACATGAGGTATGGACCTCACCATATTGTGACTGCTCTGGGACTGCTGAGAAGCCAGACCTCTGAAGTCAGGAACATAATCACTCCTGTGATAGTTCGTGGAGCATATCATGCTTACAGTGAGAACCTCATTGCCTCTCTCCTGTGCAATGAGGATGAGGAGGAGAGGGCATGGGGGTTGAGATGATCAAGAAGATCAGAGGTAAGTCTGAGTATGGAGACATGAGTCTGAGAACTCATAGAAACCCTAAACTGAATTTTCATGCCACTTCTCCAATTACTCTGATTAATTGGGATAAGGAGAAACTGTATGAGCCACTCTTCACTTGTAAGATGTCAAGAGAAGTAGTTGAGGAGCTTCTCAGGTCTCCACTTGAAGTTGAGAACTTCTCAGTTCACACTCAAAGCTGTGAAAAAGCAGTCCAGGAAGTTTCAGCTGCAGCTCATGCAGTGTATGGGCAAGAGAGTAGAGATGGTTTTGTTCGTGCTAGGATCGATCACAGAGAATTGTTGCCAGTTTTCAAGTCAAAGCAAGACATTATGAACATGTTTTAGATCTCTACAAGACCTGCTCGACAAATCGAGATGCTTTCAGAAGAAAAATCTCAAAACATTCAGTTGACCAGCATATTATTTCAAGCTGGGGGTGGAGGAGGGACTTGTACAAATATTAAAGAAGAATTGCAATTGCAAAAAAAAAGACAACGTCACAGCAGCTTGCGGAAAGGTGGGGGCAGCTGCCATCACACTCAGTGATGCCGAAAAGAAACTAAATAAAAATTGGTGGAGGCGTTTCTTAAAAAAAAAGAAAATGCAAGACCAAGAAAAACAAAAAGATTCTGCCTGATGAAAAGAACAGCCGCGAAATGTGGTGTATCCTATATACTATTGAGCTAAAATGTGTGTCTCTCTCTGTCCGCTTTCTTCGGAACCGTGCACAGACTAAACGGCACATCGGAAAATTCTGCAACCACCACCACCAACTGATAGCCCATGAGCTGCCGATGTGCTCTGTCAAGTTTTCCGGTCCTAGGTCACTCCGCGGCCGAGCTATTTAATGTCTATTACAAGCGAATGTAAGTACTTCGAAAACGAAAATGACGAGAGCAAAAATACATAATAAACAGTTTGGTAGTCCCGATAATACGTAAGTGCTAGAAAATCTAGAAGAGGAAGAACCATTGTTGTCCCAAGGCGATATGATGACCAAGCTGATTGATGCAGCATTGCTTGTATATATTAAGTTAAGGTGTATATATATCCATCTCATAATTGTAAGGTTAGTGAAAAATTCACTTAATTTAGAGCTAGCATTTTTGGGCTCTTGTGGCATCAGTGTTTAGGACGCTGGTGGCATCATTTTGGGGCGCTGCTCGTCTTTTCTACTCGTTTGTGGGATGTCGTACGTACAGGGTGTGGTCTGTTAGAGAGCTCTCTTGCAATTCAGTTTGGTTGTTTAGATACAAGATTGTTGCATCGTGCAATAGTCCAGGTTGCGTTGTTGTTGCAAGGTTGAGAAAGAAGACCATAAATAGTACCCCTTTTGTTTATATTAAATTCATGTAACAAAGGTCTAAGGTAGGCCCGCATCGAGTCAGCAACCCTGAGGTAGGACCTAATAGGATCTCAAATCCGTAAGTTTTAATTTTAGCTTAACTTGGGCTGTAGGTAGCACTGGCCCTTTAGAATTTGGCCGTTCACGGCTCAGCTGGGATTTTGAACCCACAAATAAATAAATTAACATGGTCCTTCGAACCGGATTCTACCCCAAAACTGAGTCAGTGACTATTTTTCGGCAAAGTTCTGATGTGCAAATTGTAGCCCAAGTTAGGCCTAGACGGGTTGAGTATTATTGAATTAAGGTCCCAGGGTAGAAAGTTTGGTCGCCCAATTGCGAAACTTGGCCAGTCGTCTGTCGTTGTTTTTGGCCTACATTTACCGGTTTGGTTAATTTTGGGTTATTATTGAATTAAGGTCCCAGGGTAGAAAGTTTGGTTGCCCAATTGCTAAACTTGGTCAGTCGTCTGTCGTCGTTTTTGGTCTACATTTTACCGGTTTGGTTAATTTTGGGTTATTATTGAATTAAGGTCCCAGGGTAGAAAGTTTGGTTGCCCAATTGCGAAACTTGGCCAGTCGTCTGTCGTTTTTTGGCCTACATTTTACCGGTTTGGTTAATTTGGGTTATTATTGAATTAAGGTCCTGGGATGGAAAATTTGGTATTCCATACTGGTGTTTGGTTAGTACCCCACCAGCAATTCAGTTTATTTGAAAGTAAAATTTGCGTTTGATCAGTTTGGTTAAGTATTTCTGCCAATTCAGCTCATGTGGTATTGAGCCCAATTGTTGTTTGCATTGAAGATGAGTGCATCTGAATTGAACAAATTTATAAAAAGGAGAAGCGCCTACAAAGGTCTAATTACAAAGGTCATTGCCACTATGGAAAACTGATGAGTGGGTAGTTGGGAGGTAACGAAAATGGTTCACTGAGTAGGTAGGTAGTTAATCTAACAATTATTAAATTCCTTTTATGTCAATAACTGGGTGGATGAAACCAATTGGTTGCTCACCAGAGTTATTCTCCACACTAGTATTTATATACTGTGTGACAAGAGCGTGCTCGGTAATAGATATACATTACCGATCAACCAACCGAGGAAAAAACCAACACGACGCTGGTGGAAAAAGCCCCGCGAAAAGGAGAACAAAGGAGAACGAAAACGAAGAACGGGGCGAGAGGACGGAACTGGGGAAGGGACAAGAAGAGACAACGAAAAAGATCCCCACCAGCAAGTACGCTCTTAACAATTAAACCAGGACGGAAGAAGGGACTCTCTAATAACTAGCAGTAAGTGACTAATTGTGTTTTTAACCCAGTTTACGTAGATTCATTAAATTAAGCTGGGTCAGACAACTTAGGCCTACATTGTGGCCTAAGACCCAGCATCAACTCATAGCTTAACAAAGGTAAAGGTAGATTGCCCTAACCTAGTTTGGTGAGGAATCCTACTGTGGACCTCAATTTATCTGCCCGCTCTGGACCATTTCCGGAATCTCTAGGCTGACCCCTCTAGGCTAGACTTGATCTACTCTATAGTTAGACTGGAGAAATAAGGGGTGGGTTAATTGTGGACCAATTCATACAGAGCATTTTTCACATTGGTGGTCCGTGTGTGGGGAATTTACAAACCTTAACCTTACTTAACAAAAAAATTGCAGAATTAGGCTAAATGGTCTAGCCTAAGCCTAAGCCTAAGCCTAACCTAATCAAGCCTAATTAGGTCTACAACCTAGGGCCTAACTAGGAAACATTTACATTTAAGGAGTCTCATTCTCTTATAAGCTTAGACCTGAGTGACACATAAGTACTTGGGGGGATTAAACCAAATTTAAAACTTGACCGTTTTGTCTGTGCTCTCTCTTCTCTGGTAATTTCTTCTTGAAACCTTAACCTTACTTAACAAAAAAATTGCAGAATTAGGCTAAATGGTCTAGCCTAAGCCTAAGCCTAAGCCTAACCTAATCAAGCCTAATTAGGTCTACAACCTAGGGCCTAACTAGGAAACATTTACATTTAAGGAGTCTCATTCTCTTATAAGCTTAGACCTGAGTGACACATAAGTACTTGGGGGATTAACCAAATTTAAACTTGACTGTTTTGTCTGTGCTCTCTCTTCTCTGGTAATTTCTTCTTGTCCTCTATTCATTACGATCCCCAGTTAAACAATTTTGACTTAAACATGGACAGTGCGGAATTGAAAAAGTTAAAAAAGAAAAGGGGGGCAAAGTTGGGAGCTGTTACAAAGGCCGTGAACACTTTTAACGATATTACACAACCAGGTAAGGAAGATTTAGAGTGTGTAATTCTTAAATTGGAAACTAAAAAGAAGGAAATAATAGCCATTGATGAGTATTTCAGAGTTAGTTGAATCCGAAATGGCTGAAGAACAATTGATAGACCTTTACGCTGATAATGATGATCAGGTAATCTCAATTGAACAGCAAATAAGGAGACTACGGTCTCGTTTGACTGACTTAACACCAAATAAACCTAATTCTGATTTTAATCAAACCTGAGTCACAGAATTGAGGGCTCAGTTACCCATTTTGCTAGTACCAACATTTGAAGGGGACACGGTACAATTCCCATCTTTCATTGACAAATTTGAGAGTTTAATAGGTAATAAACCTTATATTTCAACTGTTGATAAGTTTAGCTACTTAACTAGTTTCCTTAAAGGCCCAGCCTATAACCTGATAGCCTATTTACCAGCAGTAGGGAATTCATATGAAGTAGCTATTGATCTCTTAAAACGTAATTACATTAATAAAGATGAGATTGTATATGAATTATCTCAACAAATTTTTGATTTTGCACCCATAAAAGATAACCATAGTGATATGGAAATTTTTTATACAAAATTAGAAGCTATTATAGGACAACTGGTTAGCAATGAGAGAAATATTAAAGCTTCATCTTGGATTATACAAGGCATAGTTCTTAGGTGCCTTTTTTTGAGGGTTAAAGATATTTTAATTCTAAAGACGGGAGAAAATTATCCTAATCTTGAAGATATCAGAAAACACTTTCCCAATATCCTAACTAATTACAAATTGAGAAATATTCCAACACAAAATAAGACCCAGACTATGGATAAACCAAAGACTGTTCCCAGAGACCAACTAGCTACAGCCAAACAGACAAAACTTGATACTGTAGAATCAAATGTGACCAACTGTAATACACGAACACCTACATTACAGAACTTTAATGTAACTGCTGCCTCAACTTACACACTACATTGCAAATTTTGTGCAAGTAATGAACACAGTAGTACTGGGTGTGACAAATATTCAGACTTTAACCAAAGAGCTAAAAGATGTGAACAGTTGAACCTATGTAAAAAGTGTACTGGCCAGGGACATTATAGAAAGACTGTAAATCTAGGTTAAGATTCAAGTGTAAGTTTTGTAAAAGTTTACGACATGTCTCATCAATGTGTGATTCACCAAAGTGTCCAAACAATAGTACTCAAACTAAAAAGATACCTCCACCAAACAAAGGTAATCAAGAAAATGCCACTTTCATGGGACATTCTGTTTGCTCAAACAACGTAACAAGAAACACTGAGATTCTTTACCAACTATTACTTTGGACTTAGTGAATAGTGAGGGTAGCACCACTCCAGTGAGATGTCTTATAGACTGTTGTTCTCAACAAACATTTGTTTCGCAAAATGTAGTTAATAAATTGGGTTTGACACCAAACCCGAATGAACAAAAACTCAATATTGCATCCTTTGTTAAGGATAACTCGGACAAAAATAGCTATAAGACAATTGACCTGGAACTACATTTAGAAAATAAATTAGAGAAAATTGACGCAGTTATTATTTCTAAAGTAGGACAAAACAAACTGGTTATACCCAAACTAGAACAAACCATAAATCATTTGGGAAAACACTACAAAATAGCTGATAGACATATCACAAACAACACAGTAGCCAGAGATGGGCACGATCTTGATCTTCAAGATCAGATCGTGATCTTGAAGATCAAGATCGTGATCTGATCTTGATCTTGAAGATCACTTTTATTATGGTGATCTTGATCTAAGATCACTTTATTTCTTGTGATCTTGATCTTGAAGATCACTTTAGACTTCAAGATCACTTTTAATTTCAGATTCTTAAATATGCCGCTATGCGAATGTCATTTGTTTTTTGTCCAAGCGACATCTGGTGGCAACTTTGTTCAACACCGACTGTTTATGTTTTCTGTTAGTTGGGTGACTTGCGTCATGCGTGGGCTCATGGAAGGTGTAGTTGCTGTGGAATTTAGGCTCGTAAAAAGTGTAATTTACTGTGCAATTATGTTAAAAGTGTTCTATTAATATATTATTATATATAGGCATAAAATATAGCCTATAGGTCCGTATTCATAATAAATTAATTCTAAACATATTTTATTTACAGATGAATTTTTTAATAATGAGTGCAATTTTACAACTTCAACAGGCTCCCAAGGGAACCAAATATTCTAGGTTGTCACCAGAACAGTATTCAATATATTTAGATAACAATGTTGGTAATAAGGATCAATCTGTGCTATTGAACGGAAAATATTTTCAAATTGTCGAAAAAATGGAAACAGTATCAAAGTTATTGTGTAGGCAGTGTACAAAGAAAACTACAATTCTGTCTGCTGGCCTCGACTCAACAAGCAATCTTCTGAGGCACCTCAGGGTTAGTACTACTTAGTAACTAAGTAGTAAGTAGCAACATTAACATAATGGTTCAAGTCATATTTTAAGTGACTGGTGCCATACAAGACTAATGCTACATTTACATAGACGTCCATTTGAATATATTGTGCACTTCAGATATTAATAGATTATGGACTAGTAACTACATTAAAAACTGCCGATATCCAACTATAATAAAACGCCAGGTGTATCTGTCTTTCTCTCTGTCTGATCCATGTCTGTAATTTCTCCTATTTAGTTACTGAAGGACGAAATTCGGCTTTCAATTTAACATAGGATAAAAATGCACTGATCATGGTGAAAATAATTTTAGTTAAAGATAACAAAATTTTAGAATCTTGTTAAGTATTAATTTCAACTAGAAGTTTGATACTCTGATAAATATTATACAGGGTGTTCAAGAAGTCTCCGCATGATGATAATTTATTTTCTTGTGCAGAAACTACATTCGGATCTTTTGGGTGAATATGAATCGGAGAAGAAATCTCGCAAGCGTCCAGCTAAAGAAGAAGATGCCAGCGGCAGCAATGCTGGCCCTGCCAAAATTGCCAAGCAGTCAACACTAAGCATGTTCCACATTTCCAAGCAAAAACCAGGACCACCAATATGCAAGGATATCCTTGAAAAGAAGATTCTCTCGCTTGTGGCTAATGGGCTCCTACCATTGAGCCTAGTTGAACTACATGAATTTAAGGATCTTCTTTCATGTTAGTATAACTCAAATATTTTGCTATTTTTTCCATAGCTAATATCTGATTAAAATAATTAATCATATTATTTGTATGAACATTAGACTATCGCTAGCCTAGCTAAATATTTTGATATTTTTTCCATAGCTAATCTATTGTATTTGTTTTAATTTTTAAATATTTTTTCAGACGTCAACCCGGCTGTTCAGGTGCCATCTAGACGCACCCTGGCTAGATCTCTTGCAACAACAACCAGTACAATGAAGGAAGACATACAAGCAAAACTGGCAGCAGTTGACCATGTGTGTGTTACATGCGACATATGGTCAACTAATCACCGCAGTTTCATGGGAGTCACTGCGCATTGGGTATGCTATTGATTTAGTGTATTATTTTTATATATTGATAAATTGACCATTGCTGATAGACTGATAGTCTGATAGACTTATAGTATAATCTTTTCAATTATTCGACATGTGTTTCTCATTCATTAATTTGGTGAGTCTTCATTTTGCTGTGATTCACAGTAATTTCACACTAATTCACTGATTCTGTCATCTGTCATTGTGTCTGATTCACAGCAAAATGTGGAAGAGTCCATATTCACAGGCTGTGAATATGGACTCTTCCACATTTTGCTCTTATGGGATGGGTCACTGATGTGATGGTATGGTAGGCGACTCATCGCTGAATTGCCTCCTTTATATCACATAGTTCTTCTCTTCAATGTTTGGTGGCGCAGTTTAGCTGGTGCGTGTCTAACCAATATTATTAAATTAAGCTTAAAAAAATGTTCATACAAACATTGATTTTATATTCTTACATTACAGATCAATGATGACTTGTCGCGAGGATCAGCTGCACTGGCATGCCGAAGATTTCGTGGAACACATAGCTTTGATAAAATTGCTGGAATATTGGACAGGATCAACTCGGAGCATGGTTTATCTTATAGAAAAGTTGTATCTACAGTCACCGACAATGCATCGAACATGGTGAAATGCTTTAAAGAGTTCGGTGTTCGTGTTCAGAATCGTACTGACGACATTGATGAAGATGATGCAGATGAAGATGATGATGAAAAAGATTCAGATGAAGAGGTTATCATCAGCAACTTTCCTGAACATTCAGGAGAGCATGGAGAGGAGTCAGTGAAACTATCATCCCATATTCGATGTGCCTCCCACACATTGAACTTGGTAGCAACAACTGATGCAGATAAAGGACTGAATTCACCTGGACTAAAGAAGATAAAGCATTCTGCAATGGGAAAATGTTCGGCGCTGTGGAATGCTGCTGGTAAACCCAAGTCAGCAGAAAAAATACAGGAAATAACTGGCGTCCAATTAAGGTACCCATGCGTCACCCGATGGAACTCAATGTACGACTCATTAAGCCAAATATATAAACATAAGAACGACGTGAATGTAGCTCTTGAAGAACTGAATCTACCCATCCTCAAAGACAATGAATTGGAATTTATTTCAGAATATTTGTCTGTTCTAAAACCAATTGCAGCAGCCCTCAACAAATTACAGGCAGAGAAAGAATGCTACTACGGTTGTCTTCTTCCAACAGTCCTAGTGACTCAAGATGCCCTCGCAAGATTGGAGCCTATCCAACCAAACGACCTGCGCTTGAGACACTGCATGCCATTACTGGCAGCAGTCGTCTCTGGCTTCAATGCCAGATTTGGTCATTTTTTGTCGTTGAGCCCCGAGGTAACTGATGCCGTTTTGGCCTCAGTATCTCATTCCGTATTTCAAACTTAGATGGATATCATTGTTGCAAGGGCCTAATTTCGGCGATCATGAAGCAATCAAGTCTCAAGTAAAAGACAAGCTGCAAATGGCTGTAAGAAATTGTAATTCTGACAGCAGTGGTAATAGTTCGGTGAACTCAGACTCATCATCTGAAGACGATTTCTTCAGAACTATGGACGGCTCATTCTCTGCTCCTAACAACAAGGAAGACTTGGAAGTCCTCAATTATTTGCAGGACACCAGTAAGGCACTCTACTCTTTAGATAGGTATCCTGCTATAAAGAAGATCTTCAAGAGGTATAACACCACGCTACCTTCCTCTGCACCAGTGGAACGGTTGTTTTCGTTTGCTGGCATGGTTCATAGCCCCAAACGAAGTCGTCTCTCGGATGGTAACTTTGAACAATTGGTTTTGCTGAAAGCAAATGTTTACAGCGGTTGAACATTAAATTAACACTCTTAACTTGCGGTTTTTACCCTTATATTGTCAGTAATTGCGTACTGCAGTAAACTGTAAAATTAAATTCTATGTAAAAAATGTTTACTTATATATGCTGACCATTCATTTATATGAGTTATGGACCTGGTGAAATGAGAATTGAGAAAATAGAACTAAAAACTATATGTAGGTCATTTAATAGTTTTTCTTTGCTGATAAGTTATGATAATACTAAGTTTTAAGTTTACCACCTGAAAAACTGAAAGGGGAATCGTCAATCCCCGTGGTTTAGATCAGGTGACATGGGTAGGATGCGATGCTTGTATTGCCTCAGCCCTCGGGGGAGTATTAGGAGTGATACTTTTCAGGAGTGATTAACAAAATAATTTGTTTTTGTTTACTCTACAAGAGTACAACTTTTTTCAATTCATATAAAAGTGATCTTGAAAAGTGATCTTCAAGATCACGATCTTGATCTGGATCTTCAAGATCACATTTTTCTGGTGATCTGATCTTGATCTTCAAGATCACCAAAGTTGGTGATCTTGCCCATTTCTGACAGTAGCTAACATTGAAATGTTAATTGGGGCAGATTATATTAATCTTATTCATAAGGGCATAGTGAAGATAGGTAATGGTATAGCTATTCAGACTCCATCAGGGATAGCCCCTTTGGGTGACCTATCCAAATACAACCTAGACCTAAACCAAAATAGTTCATGACCAACAAATACTATGTGCCTCAACTCAGTCCTACATAACACCTGTAAGAATAGCAACACTTTGAATAATATTATCTCAACTGAGAACATTAATTCATCATTATCAAATGAAACTTTGGATGAGGCAATTCAAACTTTATGGTTGCTAGAATCTGTGGGTATACATGACACAAATCAAACTTCAGAAGATCAGTTAATGGTAGAAAGATTTGAAGACACCATTCAGTGCAAAGACAATAGTTATTTTATTGAGTTCCTTGGAAAATAAATTGTCCAACTTTAAGAGATAATCTCAAAGTAGCTAAAGGACATTTATATAAAGTAATGAAAAAACTCAAACAAGATAATAATATTAAAAAGTACAGTGATGTCTTCAAAGAACAGCTACAGAAAGGCTTCATTGAAGAAGTAACAAATAACCCTTTTAAAAAAGATGGTTGTCATTATTTAACCCACAGGGGGTTTATCGACAAGATGCCCCAACAACCAAAACTCAGAGTAGTATATAACTGTAGCCTCAAAGACAGTGATAAACACAGTTTGAATGATTGCCTGATTGAGGGTCCTAATCTCATTTCTGACCTGTGAAGATCTTACTGAGGTTCAGGTTAGATAAATATGCCGTACAAAGTGACATTTCAAAGGCATTTTTGAGAATAAATCTTAAAAATGAATATGATAAGAACCAACTTAGGTTCTTATGGTTCAAGGATCCATTTGATTTGAATAAAGGGTTCATAACCTAGAGATTAATGTTGTGTTGTTTGGAGCCAATTGCTCACCTAGCCTATTAGCATTGACAATTGGACATCATTTGAACCAGTTTAATAACTCTTTAACATTGAACTTCCTTAAGGAACATTTTACGTAGACAATCTAATAGGCTCAACAACAACAAAATCTGAATTATCTGAAGTCTATGAACACACTCAAAACGTTATGCAACAAGGTAACTTTGAACTTAGAGAGTGGATTTCAAATGATGAGGATTTAATAAAAAGATTTTAAAGGATAATAGGTCTTACTGAGCCATCAGACAGAGTTAAAACTTTAGGTATGAACTGGTATTTGGATGCAACTTCTAACAGTCATGATTCAATCTGTACTAAAGGTTTTAAACTTGATGAGGAAGCAAATACTAAAACAAATATTATCAGAGGCTTCCAAAATTTTTGATCCTATGGGTCTATTCCTGCCTCAACAATAAAATCAAAGATTCTCCTCCAAGAAATTTGGAGGAAAAATGTTGGGTGGGATGATCCAATAACAAATGAAAATCAAAATCTTGGAAGAAGTTTGCTGCTGATTTAACAAAAGTGCAGAACATTAAAATTCAAAGGTGCTGTGGGTTTAGGGATAAGCCCCAGAGACTTCATGTGTTTGCTGATGCAAGCACACAAGCTTATGGGTGCTGTGCGTATCTTGTAAGTCCTACAGAAGTCATCTAATTTATGCAAAAGGGAAAGTTGCACCTCTCAAACCTACCCGAACCATACCTCAATTGGAACTATTGGCTGCTGCATTAGCCATTAAACCATTTCATTGCTTAAGATGCTTACCATGATGTGAAATAACTGATATCCACATCTGGCTTGACAGTCAGATTTGTCTTGCCTGGATACGGAATGATAGCATTAATAGTAAGAATATCTTTGTAAGAAATAGGCTAAAAGAAATAGCTGAAGCTAATGAAAGCCTACAAGTAAACTTTCACTATGTTCCAACTAAACAAAATCCAGCAGACTTTCTGACCAGAGGTTTATCCTACAAGTTGTTGAAGTCAAACAAAACTTGGTTTATGGGACCTAAGTGGCTCTGTAATACAGACCAATGGCCTGTGGAACAAGATAACTTGACATTAAATTAATCTTTTCAAATGAAAAGGTTGAACCAATCACTAATTATGAACGTTATTCTGACTTCAGTAAACTTGTCAGGGTCACAGCCTACTGTTTGAGGTTTGCTCACAACTGTTTAACTACAATTAACAAACAGCTAAATAAAACAATCATAATTATACAGAAGTTGCAACCAAATACTGGTAGGCCATGCACAACAAAAGAGTACAATAAAGAGTTAGAATTCTTAACTAATGGGAAACAACAAAAGAACCTGTACCATCAGTAGTTGTGGATCTAAACTTGTTCAGAGATGAGGAAGGCCTTCTAAGGTGTAAAGGGAGATTAGACAAATCAAAACTGTCATACAAAAGCAAACATCCAATCCTTTTACCTAGATTTAGCTATTTGACAACATTAATCATCAGAAAAACACACAATGATGTATCTCATATGGGGTACCACAGACACTAACTACATTAAGAAAAACTTATTGGATACCCAAGGGAAGGATCACTGTTAAAACAGTCCTGAGTGAGTGTGTCACATGTCGGCGTATTCATGCTAGGCCCTATAGGAAACCAAATCCTCCTGCTTTGCCAAGGAGAGAGTTACTCTCAACAGACCCTTTGACTGTAGGCATTGACTATACAGGAGCATTGACTGTAGGGGTGGTTGACACTGAACAAAAAATGTACATTGTATGTTACATGTGCTGCCTCACGAGCTGTTTATCTGGATGTTGTGGAGGACCTTACAGCAGAATCTTTTGTTGCTGTCTTTAAGAGATTCTGTGCACGACATTCAGTACCAAAGACAGTTTGGACTGACAATGCTACATATTTCAAGGCTGGTGAACAAGTCATCCACGACTTGTTAAGCGATGAACTCACACAATTATATATACAAAATTCAAACATAAAGTGGAAGTATATTCCGGTTGCCTCTCCTTGGTATGGTTCTATCTGGAGAGGAATATACAAACAGTAAAGAATTGCTTGAAGAAAGCAATTGGCAAAAAACAGATACACTTATTTGAATTGCTCACACTCCTGGCTGAGATTGAGAACATCATTAACATAGACCACTCACTTATGTGAGTGACAACATTAATGACCCGGAACCATTAACTCCAAATCATTTGATTCGGGGAGAACAAGTTAGTCTCCTGCCGGACTACAATATAGACTCTTCAGAAGACCCAAACTGGACTCAACGACATGATGAGCTCCAGACTAAGTTACAACATTTAACTAGAGTTAAAGCTCATTTCATTAAACAGTGGAAAACTGATACTTGATGGGTCTAAGGGAGAGACATAAACAAAATGACTAAGGAGGATTGGTCTGACACAATTAAGGTAGGGGACCTTGTTCTCATACATGACAGTACTCCAAGACAATCTGGCCTCTGGCTAGAGTTTCAGAACTCAGACCAGGGGCAGACGGGTAACAAGAGTGTCAAATTAAGGACTTCAACGGGTGACACAACAAGAGACATTTCTCTTTTGTACCCTTTAGAGTCTGGACCCAAAACAATGGACTTTGGAGAACCTTCTCCACTGACAGTAACAACTGGAGACACTGAGCTTCCAGTAACTATTCCTTTGACAGTAGGAGTGGTAACGCATCCTACTACAACATTGACAGACACAAGACCTCAGCGACAAACAGCATTAAAGGCGCGACTATTTTTACAACAAAAAATAGATGCTGGGGATTGTAATTTTATCTTCTAACTTTCACTTTTCTCTTTTTCTTATCGTAAAGACCATAGACAGTTTCATCCTATGGATGTATATTTCTCTTCTAATTAAATGCTACACCTTCTCCATGAGAAGGTGAGGATAGGCACTGTTAATCAGATTACAGGCATTTACAGTCAATAGTTTAGCTAGTCTACACTCAGACATAAAAATGGTGACAATGACACCAAATTTTTATCTCCCGGGCCCCCAGTATATGGGAAAACTGATGAGTGGGTATTGGGAGGTAACGAAAATGGTTCACTGAGTAGGTAGGTAGTTAATCTAACAATTATTAAATTCCTTTTATGTCAATAACTGGGTGGATGAAACCAATTGGTTGCTCACCAGAGTTATTCTCCACACTAGTATTTATATACTGGTGTGACAAGAGCGTGCTCGGTAATAGATATACATTACCGATCAACCAACCGAGGAAAAAAACCAACACGACGCTGTGGAAAAAGCCCCGCGAAAAGAGAACAAAGGAGAACGAAAACGAAGAACGGGGCGAGAGGACGGAACTGGGGAAGGGACAAGAAGAGACAACGAAAAAGATCCCCACCAGCAAGTACGCTCTTAACAATTAAACCAGGACGGAAGAAGGGACTCTCTAATAACTAGCAGTAAGTGACTAATTGTGTTTTTAACCCAGTTTACGTAGATTCATTAAATTAAGCTGGGTCAGACAACTTAGGCCTACATTGTGGCCTAAGACCCAGCATCAACTCATAGCTTAACAAAGGTAAAGGTAGATTGCCCTAACCTAGTTTGGTGAGGAATCCTACTGTGGACCTCAATTTATCTGCCCGCTCTGGACCATTTCCGGAATCTCTAGGCTGACCCCTCTAGGCTAGACTTGATCTACTCTATAGTTAGACTGGAGAAATAAGGGGTGGGTTAATTGTGGACCAATTCATACAGAGCATTTTTCACAGCCACTATAGATTCTGCCATAGAGCAAGAGGATTTACGCTTAGTGACTGCGCAGCTTTCCATATTAGAAACTAAAAAGGTTGCTCTAAGTGAGGTAAATGTTAAAATTGAGGCTCTTATAGAAGAGGATGAAATAGAAAATAACATAATTTACTTTGAAGAGATTATTGATGATATAATTAAAGTAGGCCTCCGAGCAAAAGAGTTTAGCAGCTCAGTACAGTTAGAGACCAGGTCTAATAATGAAACACAACACTCAACAAATGATGTTTGTGAAGTTAAGGTTAACAGATCTGTAGTTCAATTACCGAGGCTTGTACTCAAAACATTTTCTGGGAGTATTCAGGAATGGCAAGGATGGGCAGACAGTTTTCAATCAGCAGTTCATTCTAGTCAAGTGTTAAGTGCCGTGGAGAAGTTTAATTATTTGCGGTCCCTCTTGGAAGGGGAGGCAGCAAAGACTATAGCAGGATTAGCATTAACAGAGGCTAATTATAATGTGGCTTGGGATATATTAAAGAAACGGTTTGGTAAGCCAGAGATCTTAATTAAAAGCCACCTCCGTGCACTTTTAGCTATACCTCCTGTTAATAATCCTAATAGTGTCAAGGAGTTACGGCAGTTATATGATGAATTTGAAATTAGAACTAGGTCCCTGGACAACTTGGGTGTAGGAATGGAAAGGTATGGTATAATGTTGGTTCCTACACTGGAGTCTAAATTGCCTAGCTCAATTTTGCTTGAATTAAGTAGGGGACACTACAGAACATGTGTACATCCCCCTTCAGCAGATGTTAAGTCTTTTAGGCACAGAATTAGCAAGACGAGAGGGAATTGAGTTTGCACAGTGGGATGGTAAACAAGGGGACAAAGGCAGGCACAGCACCAAGTTTCACAAAAAGGAATAGCCCAGGTACAGTGTCAGCTCTACATGCATCCTCTGAGAATAAATTAAAGGGAATCAAGGAATGCATATTTTGCGAAGGCAACCACAAGTCATATAAATGTGAGGTGGCTGAGGCTTACCTTTGAGGAGAGAAAGGACAGGGTAACTAAGTCCACAGCATGTTTTAAATGTTTTTTGAAAGGTCACAGAGCAAGGTTTTGTAAGTTTAAAATTTTGTGCAAAAAATGTCATGGTAGGCATCAGCCATTATTGTGTGAAAACACTCCTAGTAGGCCTACCCCAGAAGTAGAGACATCAGTGGCACATGCCACTGCTATGCAAGGGAGTAAAAGTAAAGGGGGATTATTGCAAACAACTGCAGCCTTATTAATTGGGAATGAGGAGAAGCTACTGTAAGAGTGTTGTTTGATAGTGGTAGCCAGTGTAGTTTTATTAAGACCAGAATTTCCAGAAAATTGAAGTTTAAAGAACTTAAGAGGGAAAATTTAAGAATTTCTGGGTTTGGGGGTTCCGTTCAAAACCGAACCAAATTTAAGAAGGTAGAAGTTCTGGTTAAAGGGTTGTTACCGCAAAGTCCCACTATCAAGGTCCAAGCTGTAGAGATTGAGGAACTTTGTGCTCCAGTCACTACTTGTTTAGATATGGCATGTGTCCAAGAATTGCAAGTTAAAGGAATTAATTTGGGCAATAATAAGTTTGAAGGAACAGAAGATATTAGTCTTTTGATTGGAGCTGACTATTATTGGGACTTCATCACTGGTAATATTGTCCGCACATCTCGAGGCCCGGTAGCTATTGAAAGTAAGCTAGGCTGGATGCTACATGGTAGTTATTGCAATGAAATGGAAGTTAAGGCTCTTTTTGTTAAGATTGAGGAGAACAGCCATGGTTGGAAAGGCATTTGAAAGCGTTTTGGGAACTTGAATCTATTGGCATAAAGGACAAACAGGCAAGTACAGTGAACAATGATGTTTTAGAGCAATTTGAAAAAGGGATTGGGTTTAGAGATGGTTGCTATGAAGTTGGCCTACCATGGAAGGATTCTTGCAAACCCGGTTCAAACCTTCAGCTAGCTAATCGGAGGTTGGAGACTTCATTGTACAGGCTAAGAAAAAATGAGAGTTGTTAATTGAATACAATGAGGCCATCCTAAGTTATGTAAGGGAGGGCTATGCTGAAAGGGTGCAAGGTGAGCTGGTGAGCCAGGAGGCACATTATCTGCCACACCATGCAGTGGTACGGCGAGACAAAACTACCACCAAACTGAGGGTAGTTTTTGATGGCTCAGCCAAGGACAAAGGTGGTGTGTCCTTGAATGACTGTTTGGATGCTGGGCCAAATTTAAATGCAGATTTATTTTCCTTGTTACTGAGATTCAGGTTTGGTAGAGTAGCATTGACTGCAGATGTGAAGCAAGCCTTTTTGCGGATAAAGTTAAAACCAGAGGACAGAGATGCAGTAAGGTATCTGTGGGTGGATACGAAAGACTTGTTGGAAAATGAACCTAAGGTTCAAGCATATAGAATGAAGTCAGTGTTGTTTGGCCTCAGCTCTAGTCCATTTCTGTTGGCAGCTACTATGCAGTACCATTTTAAGAAATATTCTGAAGTCTATCCTAACACTATTGAACACATAAGGAAAAATTTTTATGTTGATGATTTGCTGTGTTCCGTGGATAATACAGAAATGGCTAAACAGATATTCATGGAGGCTAGAGCTATAATGAGGGAGGCTGGCATGGAGCTTAGAAAATGGCAGACCAATCATTCGCAATTACAAGAGTTTATGAGTCATTCCTGTGTAGTACCTGATGCAGCAGAAAGTATTGAGGATTCTGGTATTAAGGAGTTGTGGGCAATAGACGCAAAGGTGCTAGGCATTGTTTGGCAGCAAGATGATGATTTGTTTACCTTCAATGGGAAATCTTTAGTAGAGCTGGCTGAGAATGAGACAAGGTGGACAAAACGTACAGCTCTTAGTTTGGCTTCAAAGGTCTTTGATCCTCTTGGATTCCTGGCTCCATTTGTGATAAAGTAAAAAATTTGGTTTCAGAGCCTCTGGGAAATTGGACTTGGTTGGGACCAAGAGTTACCTGATCATATGGTGGTAAGGTGGAAATATTGGTTCAAAGAATTGGCACATCTTGGAGACATTGAAATCCCAAGATGGTACTTTGGAGAGTTGAACAGAGTCCAGACAATTGGAAAGTTGCAGGTTGGTTGCTGCAAAGAGCAGAGTAGCACCTTTGAAAAGGCTTTCTGTTCCAAGGTTGGAATTGATGGGTGCAGTTATTGCTAGTCGGCTTGCAGTTACAGTGCAAAAGTCTTTGGCCCTCTATGAAATTCCAAGCTATTATTGGACAGACTCCACTATAGTTTGGCACTGGTTAAGAAGCCAGGCAAGGAAATGGAAACCATTTGTTGCCAATAGGGTGGAGGAAATTCAAGCGCACACAGATCCCAAGCAATGGAAGCATTGTCCAGGCATCCAAAACCCCGCTGATTTACCAACACGAGGAATTTCAGTGAAAGATTTCACAGTCAAGTTTGTGGTGGAATGGGCCAGAGTGGCTAAAACTTGGAAGTGAAAACTGGCCTTCTAATCAGCCTATTGTAGGAGAATGCCAGGCTGAAGAAGCATGGGTGAGTGAGGTGAGAAAATGCGCTGTGAACAGTTGTCAAGTTATGCAGCAGGACCCCATATTGAGGCTTGAGGACATTAGCAGTCTGAAAAGTTAAGAGTGACAGCATGGGTATATAGATTTACCAACAACATTAAGGGAGAAACAAGAAGGGAAGGAATTCTGAACAGTAATGAGATTCAGCAAGCCAGGAAATACTGGGTGGTATATGTGCAGAAGGAAAAATTTGGTGAAGAGAGGGAATTGCTCACCAGCCATCCATTACAGGTTCTACCAACACATTCTGCTCTCAAGGGTTTGGATGTGTTTTTGGATCAGGATTTATTGAGAGTAGGAGGTAGACTACAGTTTTCTGGGCTTCCAGAGGAGAAAAGACATCCAATTTTGCTACCTTCTGGGGGCACTTTGTGGACCTTTTGATCCTGGATACTCATCATAAGCTGTTACATGCTGGAGTTAGAGAAGTGATAATAGAGATCAGACAACAGTTTTGGATTCCCAAAATTAGACAAGTAGTAAAAAAGGTCTTGCATAAATGTGTGGTTTGCAAGCGTTGGAGTGCAAAGCCTTATTATGAAAAGGTGGCTCCACTTCCAAGAGAACGGTGTGTCTATACTGCCCCATTTGATGTAGTGGGAGTAGACTTTGCAGGTCCAGTCTATGTGTATGAGCAAGGGGAGTCTAACAAAGGTTATATATGTCTTTTCACATGTGCTACCACCAGAGCAATCCATTTGGAGTTGGTAAGCAACTTAAGTAGTGATGTATTTCTTTTGGCCTTTAAAAGGTTTGTGAACAGAAGGGGTTTCCCAAATAAAATCATATCGGATAATGCAAAAACCTTCAAAAAGGCTGCAAAGGAACTCCAAGAAGTTTGGTCCTTGCTAAAAGAGGAAGGATTCCAATCCTACTTTTCACACCAAGGGGTACAGTGGGAGTTTATTGTTGAGAGAGCACCATGGTGGGGAGGATTTTGGGAAAGGCTAGTGAGAAGTGTAAAGTGTCCATTAAAGAAACTTTTAGCTAATGCTCATTTGAGCAAAGAAGAATTCTACTGTTTTATGTGAAGTAGAAGCAATGGTGAACAGTAGGCCTATCACTTTTGTTTACAACAGTATGCAGGATGCAGAGCCATTGACACCAAATCATTTTCTTTGTGGTAAACGATTAACATCAAGCCCCAGTGTGCCAGAAGACTTGCAGCCTATCCAGAGCACTCAAGGAGAGTTAACCAGACGGTTCAGGTACCTTGAAGAGCTACAAGATCAGTTATGGAAGAGGTGGCAGATGGAATACTTGCCAGAACTCAATTATTACCCATCAGGCAAGGTTGTTAGAAAATCTAGAAGAGGAAGAACCATTGTTGTCCCAAGGCGATATGATGACTAAGCTGATTGATGCAGCATTGCTTGTATATATTAAGTTAAGGTGTATATATATCCATCTCATAATTGTAAGGTTAGTGAAAAATTCATTTAATTTAGAGCTAGCATTTTTGGGCTCTTGTGGCATCAGTGTTTGGGACGCTGGTGGCATCATTTTGGGGCGCTGCGCGTCTTTTCTACTCGTTTGTGGGATGTCGTACGTACAGGGTGTGGTATGATAGAGAGCTCTCTTGCAATTCAGTTTGGTTGTTTAGATACAAGATTGTTGCATCGTGCAATAGTCCAGGTTGCGTTGTTGTTGCAAGGTGAGAAAGAAGACCATAAATAGTACCCCTTTTGTGTTTATATTAAATTCATGTAAGTAAGGTCTAAGGTAGGCCCGCATCGAGTCAGCAACCCTGAGGTAGGACCTAATAGGATCTCAAATCCGTAAGTTTTAATTTTAGCTTAACTTGGGCTGTAGGTAGCACTGGCCCTTTAGAATTTGGCCGTTCACGGCTCAGCTGGGATTTTGAACCCAACAAATAAATAAATTAACAGTAAGTACCAATATACATATGCACAATATACATATACAGCTAGCTGTGACATATACTGCTACCTGCCCGGAGGGCGATAGCGAGCTACTGCTTGTAGGAGACAAAATCATACAACTCCTTAGTTTTGGGCCATTTGGGGTGATTTTGGTTATTTTAGAGGTAATGAACCACTTTGGCTGATCTTAAATGGGTCCAAGCCTTATGTATTTGCATTTTTTCTTTTATACATTAACGCATTGAATATAAACCTTCTCTTTCTTATTTTTGCATAAAAACGAATAGTAATTATCTCATAATTCCTATTTTGTGAATGGATGAAATTATGTATTAATCTTGATAGTCTATTTTAAATTGCTAAATGCTAAAAATTGTTTTGAGAAATGATAACTAAAATAGTCATTTTCATTTAGTTATTTTTATTTTATTTATTTTGTTGAATTTTATTTTACTAATTTTTATTTTATTCATATTTTTAGAATGGATAAAATGTTTTCTTTTTTAAGAATATATAATGTTGTAAACAGTTTTTTAATATCCATTTAATAGTACCGTAATGATCAAGCTATTACCTTATGGAAATAATATTTATTAAGTATTTAATATTTATATATATTTAATTTTGAAGATAATAGCGCTCAGAAAAGTTTGCACAATTTTTCACCATGAATCTAAATGTATGTACAACGAAAATTTCTTGCGCACACGGACTAAAAAAAATTAGAGGGAACATTGCAGTACCAAGTCTTTGAGATTGGCCAAAAATCCCATTTTTCGACAAAAAAGTGCGATTTTGAACACTAAAATATGATTTTTCGCAAAAGTTGCAGAAGACCAACCCCTCTTTAAATTCAATTTTACATAGGAATACATACTGCCAATCTTGAAATTCCAAGTTTTTCAATATTCGACCTGAGCATGATACACCCTTAATGCCCATGTCAATACTCCCCAGCTTTTAACTGATAACTTTTCTTTCCATTTCTTTCATCTTGCAGTCACTCTTTCTCTTGCGGAACATTGTTCACTTGTCTCTAAACATTTTTTTCCAGAATTTCCAGCGTCTTACCTTGTAAGGTTATGAACCATTTCCATTGTTCTATCCCAACATGAAGGTGGTTAATGCAAAAAAACTTTTTTCTACGTGAAAGTCAAAATATGAAAATAAAAACCCACTCTAATAGACAGAGTTTATTTCCACAATAGTTTCGATGCCCACTGGCATCCTCCTCGGCTGGATATATTCGTGGTCATTCGTTTTACTGTATCCACCCGAGGAGGATGCCAGTGGGCATCGAAACTGTTGTGGAAATCAACTCTGTCTATTAGAGTGGGTTTTTATTTTCATAGAAAGGTGGTTTTTTTTTCAGTTTACCATACTTGATTTTCATACCTTCCCAATTTGTGGTCTTGAGAGTTTCGGCTAAAAATTTCAAATTTAATCTAGCGGCGCGCGTGCGTGTGTGTGTGAACGTTGTCATCAAAGTGGTTGATATTTCAATGATGATGTACTCTGTCGTCAATTAGACTGTTCGTGAATACTAGATCCAGGCAATTATTTTTCTGGTATAAGTTATTTCTTGTATACGAGGGTTGTTCAAAAAGTAAGTTCACAAGGTTAATTACCGGATAATGTTGTTGGTAGTACAATATTTTAACAGATGTTAATTATCCGTTAACAATGTTAATGGATAATCACAAGACTCAGAGAATGGCCTGCAGTCTTTCCTTTCTTCAGCGGTATTTGGCCGAAGGTTCGCATTTCCTTGAGCGCATTGTGACAGGTGATGAGACCTGGGTACATTATCACACACCAGTCTAAACGGGCGTGCATGGAATGGAAACATCCGGGGTCACTACGAACCAAAAAGTTCAAAAATTGCACCATCAGCGAGTAAGGTGATGGCAACGATTTTTTGCGACCATCAAAGCGTTTTGCATGTTGAATTCATGCAAAAAGGGACAATAATAAATGCCACTTATTGTGAAATTTTACAGCGACTCCGCACGGCTATCAGAAGAAAACGTCCCGGGTTACTTACTGCAGGTGTGGTGTTCTTGCATGACAATGCACGCCCTCACACTGCAAATCAAACACGCAACTTTTGGAATCGTTCTACTGGGAAGTGATGGATCCCTTCCTACTATAGTCCAGACCTTGCACCAAGCGACTTCCATTTGTTTCCAGCCCTAAAGGAACACCTCGGAGGTAAACATTTTCAAAACGATCCTGATGCAGAAGCGGCCGTACGAAACTGGTTAAAAACTAAGGACCCTACCTTTTACTCGGCCGGCATAGGAAAGCTTGTCCCACGCCACGACAAATGTTTGAATCTGTTTGGTGATTATGTAGAATAGTAGTAATAAGTTGTTGAAATACGGTTCCATGTCGATTCAACCCCGATAAATTCAACTTGCAAGCATTTATGTTTAAACATAAGTAAATCAGGATATATTAGCACTCTCTCTGCACTGGATGTAACCAGTTAGGTTACTTAATGGCCAGTTATGTCAACTGTACACCTTTGACGATTGGTTAGGTAAATCGTGATATTTATCTTTGTCGAAGTGACCAAGACAAAAGAAAATATCAACTTAATCTAACCAATTGACATTCGATTAACCTAACTAGGATTAATTGTTTTCAGCCTGTTGATAACTTATGACTAAGAATAGTGGTGACTGATATATAAAATAATTTGACATTTTCTAAAGTATTGGCACTAACTGTTATTTGGAAGCTTGTTCCATTCATCCACCACTATTCCCAAACCAATGCCTCCCTACTTCTTTTTAAACCGACCAATGCTTGACGCTTTTTCACTCCCCCTTTACAAATTAAATTTCAAAAATAATTTTTCCGTTCAGATTTCGGAATCATTTGAGGGGTTGGGTTGACCGACCACCTTGAAATACTCGTAATAATTACTTGCCTTGTAATAAAACAGTTTCTTCAAAACACCTCGTGAACTTACTTTTTGACAACTCTCGTATATTATAACACACACACACACGAACTGTCACTCGGACTGAAAGACTCGAGAGAAAAAGTTTTTATTTACAAAATAACATTAAAGATTATTTATTTTTTATTATATATATTTTTCTTCTAATTATAAATTGCTTAGGACTAGGGTGTATGTAAGGTTTCATAACAATGCGGAGAAATACTTTCTGGGAAGGTATTCATTGTAATATGAAACACAACAATATATATATATAGATCATTATGGTCATCTGTTAAGCCACACATTTGTTATTAGAACAACAATTCTTAATACTTTTTCAACTTTAAATTTGGCATAGTGGAACTTTATTAAAGAAAAAAATAAAATAAAATAAATTTTTGAAAACCAAAATTTAACTCGTATTTAAACATTTTATAATCTGGAATCACTAATAATAATAATAATAATAATAATATTAGCAGTAGTAATAAACCTGCAGTTTTACAACAATATTTTTTTTTTCAACCACGAATGAACACAGTTACGACCTTACTTACGTACGTATGAAAATGTAACATTTTTATTTAACTTCAACATAGTTTTATTAGCTGCCGACATAATAGTAACTCCATCCATTTAAACAGTTAAAACAGTATCTGCTTCACACCAACACTATATATATATATATATTCATATATATAACATGGACAAATTTACATTAAAGAAAATAATAGGTGCAAAATCCAAAAATTATACATATGGAAAGTGTTTTTAATAAATTATATATATATATATATATATATATATATATATATATATATATATATATATATATATATATATATATATATATGACACAATAATAATAACTTTATAGTTGGCTTAATATATTAATTATATATCATTTAGTTGATATTTATATACACATCGTTCTGGACATTGATTTTAACGAGTAGAAATTTGACTTAACATGATTTTAACATAGAAATTTGACTTACGTACATATTCTCAGTTATAGATAAAAAAAAAAATATCCATTCATACATTGACTTTAATGATGCTTACTTAGTAAGAAAAAAAAATACCGGTAAAAGCTACCTTATGGTGACCATCAGAAAGACGAGTAATAATCATAACAACAATAATAATAATTATAATTATATACATATGAACACCACACTGTACAAAGAGCAATAATAATATGATGATAATAATAGCAGCATGCAATTCGTGGAAGTATTGAAAATTTGGTGCTATAAGAAAACTTTACTCGAAATGGTATGCAAATATAATTAATAATATATATACTAATAATGATGAAATGCTTCGTTTTTAATTTATGTATTTGTACAGTATAATAATAATAATAATAATAATTTAAAAGACGTAATAAGGTTGTGTGTGTGTGTGTGTGCTAGGAAACAAGAACTAAGCTTCTTCAATGTAAAAAATGTGCGTATATATATGTATGCATGTATACTGTAGATATAATTTATTTATTTTGCATTGAAAAAGCTTAGCACATACATACAAGTATTCATTCCGTTTATGACCACTAGAATATATCTAAAAATTCCAACTTCCTTTTTCTGTTTAAAAAAAAAAAAAAAAAACTTCACTCACGCAAGCTTCAAAATACACTTACTAACGCGATTAAATTTAATCTTTAGAGAATAATGTCTTTGAATAACATCACAGTAAATCATAATTATAACTTTTAAATCTATAGTGAGTAGTAGTAGTTAAGTAGTAAAATTTACCGCACGGTGCTGAGAATGTATGATGATTAATAGTAGTTTCGTATTTGTTGAATAATTCGTTGCTGTTGACGTGAAATGAAGAATAATTTCAAGTTTTTATACATTACTTTCTCAATAAACTAAATATAAGTATTTGAAACAACCTCCTTTGCAAAGGTGAAAGGCCAAATTTATTTACTTCACTAATTGCCACTAACCATAGAACTAGTGTTTAAAAATACAAAACTAAATTCTCCTATTCACCTACTATTAGAGACTCTATGTTATGACCTATTTATTATAGACTCTGAATGGGCTTATTGTCTTCAATTAGGTTAATATCAACATGACTGACTCGTGAGCATTTTTTTTTTTTTTTTTTTCGTTACAATTCGATTACAATAAATCATTTACAACAGCTATGAGAGAAATTCGTTCTAAAAGTAGTCCAAATTAATGAATTACATCAAATGAAATTTGCTAAATTTAAACGTATACATATCTAACAAAAGAAAATTACGATGTTGTTCAGTTTCCAAACTAATACTATGACTCGCTCTAATCTGTATTCAAAGAATTAAGGCAAAAATTTCTTATAGTAGATAAAATTTTTATTTTGTAAAAAATATATTAAAGAAAAAAAAAATTACCTCTTAAGGGTATTACAAAAATAAAATGAATTATTTCTTAAAAGTACTTTTGTTAAAAAATGCATTTTGACAATAGGATTATTATTATAAAAAAAAAAAAAAAGGTTAAAGTTAATTTTACGTACAAATTCAATACCCTTATACGCAACAGGTTTTTAACTTTTTGTAAATAAACCCGCTATGAAATAATTTTAAAAATCTGTAAATAAATGCAAAATAAAAGTCTGGTAAATGCTATTTTTTCTCTTTCTTGGAGGAAAGGGGAAATTCAAAAATGATCAACTAAAACCGAGACTGAATTTTGAGAAATTTTCGCAGCTGTCTTGTCTTCCGCTAAGTCTACGTTGGTCCATTGGGTCGGCTGCCCCCTGGATTGTCCCTGGGGGGAGTCGGTGGATTTGAGGGCAAAACTCCAAGCGTTAGTAGAGTCTGAGGCTGAATGGGGAAGCCGTAGTTCGACCGGTTTGTTAAACTTGAGACCATGAGGGCCACACATCACTAAAGGGCTCAGCAATGTCTCACCTGAAGAAGGAAAAGGAACCATTTAATGCGAGGAATAGAAGCCGGTTAAGGTCATTGTGAAAAACGAATCATTAGTCATGACGAGAAAATAGGCCAATTCGAAGGGGAGGGAAAAAAAAAAAAAACCACACTACCACCACTTTTCGTTGCAAAACCGAAATTTGACCCATTATTCGAGCAATAATTTCCCCTTCTACCCCTTGTCCTACTTTGACGAAACGAATTCGTGACTAAAGCTTTGTGATATTCCAACTATAACTGAAGAACTCTCTATAAGAACGATGCTCATTTGCTTCATTATTCCTCCCAATTATAAAATATTGACTTAAAGAGATCGCAATAGGTCGATAAGATGTTTTAAAGTTAACATAAAAAAAAAATAACGAGTCAGTTAGGATTTACTTAATATAATGGAGACTAACCTCTAGTAGACAAATTAGTTTGGTTAGCAAAAAATCTAAATTGCAAATTATTATTATTATTTTTTTTTCAGATTCCAGAGGAATCCGAGACACACTCATGAAAATATGTAAGTAATACATTAGTTCGCACGCGCACACACTTGCGTTCCAACTCGACGAAGGGATAACTTCGGTTGAATGATTTGTCATTTCACACTGAAATATAAATGGCATTGTGGCTGTTTCACTTTCATTAATAGGTTGCTTTCGTGGTTCTTTTAGTAAATTTGTACAGAACATTGAATCCAATCTACAGGATGGTCCGAAAGTCCCTATCTATTTTGCTGAAATTATATTTTTAATTTATTTTCTACAGGTCATTGATGACGATGGTTGCATGAGAACGTGTAATGGTCGTAACACTGCGTATCCAAGAGAAGAAATTGGAGAAAAATTCGAAAGATGATTTCACAAACCAGGACCTACAGACAAAGCAATTTGCGAGCTGGTCAATAAATTTAGAAGAACAGGATCTGTTCATGATGAGGAAAGATCTGGACGTCCAGGTACCTCTGAAGAAAATGTCGAATTGGTAAGAGATACCTTGGAAACAAATCCTAGAATGTCAGCTCGCACAGCATCACGTAGACCAGCGGTTCTCAACATTTTTCTTCTTCCGTACCCATTGAACTCTTTCAAGGGATTTTCTGCATTTTCGAGAGGCACGGAGGATTTTTACTTAACGACCGCGTGACTTGTGGTCGCTTGTTAATCGCGTACGCCAGGTTGATAACCAATGTCGTAGACTGAGCATACCAAAAACGACTGTTCTAAGGACTTTAAAATTGACATTAAGAAAGAAAAGTTACCATGTGCAAGTACTACACGAGTTACACGAATAGGATTATCCAACACGAACCGCCATGTGAACAGAATTGATTGAAAAAATTCATATCGAAAACTTATTAAACCACATTTTCTTCAGCGATGAGGCGACATTCCACACATGCGGAAAGGTTAATCGACATAATTGTCGTATCTGGGCTAATGAAAAACTAACCGAGTTCTAAGAATGGGGGAGAGATTCTTCTGAAGTTAATGTCTGGTTGGGTATGATAAGATAGAAGATCTACGGACCTTTTTTCTTTGCAGAAGCTATAGTAACGGGCAATTTATCTTGACATACTTCAGCAGTTTATTGAACCCCAGCTTCGTTCAGATGGCATTCTCGACACTCTTCTTTCAACAAGATGGAGCTCCATGTCACTATGCAAACATTGTTTGGGTGTACCTTGATGAGCTTTTACCAAATCGTTGGATTGGAAGGTAGTGGAAACAGTTCTTGGGCAGCATGATCTCCTAATTTAACACCATTAGACTTGTTGCGTGGGGCTTTATAAAGTCTGAGGTTTACCAAACAATAGTTACAGACCCGTAGGATCTGTGAACCCCTATTGTCGCGGCAGTCGCTAAAATAACCCCAGAGATGCTTGAGAATGTGTTCCACAATGCAGTGGACAGATTTGAAATTTACAGACACTGATGGTGCTCACTTTGAATCTTAGATCTAAGTTTGATAAATAAATAAACATCTAATTATGTTACTATATTTTTATCCTAAAATACTATTATTTCAGCAAAATAGACAGGGATTTTTGGACTACGCTGTATAATTACAGCCAATTAACTACATAAAACGGGGAATAATTAAGCTTCCGATAGGTGTTAAGAGAAAAAAAAAAACTCCTTAGTTCATGAATACTTTATCGAAATTATTGAAGCCACTAAGACTGAACTCTCGTGTTATGACTGCATAACTTTTCTCCTCTTGAATACCAATCTACATTTCACAAAAGAAGATCAGACGGTCTGGCATACAAGAACTAAAGAGATACAGAATGTAACATCAAATGCTACCAAATTATAAAGGCAATATTTGAACTTTTTTTTTTTCTCCCCAATGCTTTGAATGCTAAAGAAAAAGATGTTATATTTGAAAAATGTAAGTAATCTAGAACGGCAGCAAGTATGATTTAATTTCAAAATTAACTGGGAAAAAAAAAAGTTCAGGCAGAACTACTTCAAACTTGTATACAGCTTTTTTTTTTTTTTTTTTGTGTGCAAAAAAGTAAAACTTTCCTCTTCTGAAGAATATATGAAATTTAGGTTAATTCTGCTTCATATTTTTCTTCCATCTCTATTTATATACAGTACATAAAAAAGTTTCCTTCGACTGCAGCTGGCATTTCTATAATTAACTTCTTATAGGTGTGTAAAGATATTCAAAAGTTCGGAACCATAAGAAATTTAACATCGTTTCCAGGAAATATTCGAATAAAGGTGGTGCTGAAACAAACTTGCTATACGAGTGTAAAATGTTGCTGAGAGAGAGAGAACAGTAAGTAACATTCTTTATTCACAGCCATTTCATGTGGGGTACGTCATGGCCAGTGTCGTAACACCGCTTCCCGTCGATTATTGAAGTTAAGCAACATTGGGTCTGGGAAGTAGTTGCATGGGAGACAATCTTCCGTGCCAGATTATGTAGCGACCCGTTATGTTAGGATCCCATGTAAAAGCTGTAGGTCCCCTCCGCCATATGACCTTGGATATTGTGAAGTAGGTTAAACAACCCTATCATTACATTTAGTTATTTCATGGGAACGGGCAAAAATGTTAAAATTCTTGCGGTTTCAAATTTCTGAATAAACCTGTGAAATGCAGCTTCGATATATCAGGTCATCCCATCAGTAATGTCGTTTTTTACGATAAAGTTTAAACTAGTCCTACTCGGTTTAAGCATAAATTTTCCGAAAGTTATATCTAAGAGGAGATCTATCGTGTTTCGCTACATACTTTACAGACCTTGACCAGTGAAGACGTGTGTTTTGCTTTATGTGAACCCCTCATAAACATGGCGGTATCAGAAGAGCATATCAGGCATATAATGCTTCCCGAGTTCAAAAAAGGGAATAGTGCTACTGAAGCAACGCGAAACATTCAGGAAGTTTATGGCAACGATATTCTGCATGTGAGGAAATGTCAAAGATGGTTTCAAAAGTTTAGGAATGGTGACTGCTGTTTGACAGATGCAGCACGCTCTGGACGCCCTGCTGAGTTTGATGATGACCCGCTGTTAGCCGCACTTGAAGAAGACTGTTCAACAACTGTCGAAGAATTGGCCCAGAAACTCAATTCATCCCCGCCCACCATCCATCGACATTTGCAACAACTCGGGAAAGTGCTTAAGTTAGGAAAATGGGTGCCACATGAATGTCGGTCGACAATCTGAGGGTGCGGGTAAACATTAGCACAGCTCTTCATTCCCGTGAACTCCAAGATCCGTTTTTGCACCGTTTAGTGACTGGTGATAAAAAGTGAATACTGTACCAGAATGTTAAGCACCGTCGACAGTGGGTTTGTGCCGGAGAACCAGCGACACCACAGCCAAAACCAAATCTTCACCCTCGGAAGGTGTTGCTTAGTGTTTGGTGGGATAAAGGTGGTGTAATACACTTTGAAACCTTACCAACAACCAAACAATCACCGCTCAAGTCTACTGTCAACAACTGGATCGATTGAACACTGCACTAAAAGAAGAGACCTTCTTTGGTTAATCGGAAAGGAATCGTGTTCCACCACGACAACGCACGTCCTCATACCGCTCGGATCACTTCTGCAAAAATTGAGGAGTTTGGGTGGGGAAAACTTCCACATCCTCCAGACCTTGCACCTTCAGATTATCATCTCTTCAGGAGTCTGCAAAACTATCTTGACGAGAAACAGTATACTTCTTTAGATGACCTGCACACCAGTCTTTGTACATTTTTACCTCAAAACCGCCTGAATTTTATAAACATGGCATTGGAAAGCTTGTAGGACGTTGGCAGAGTGTCGTTGATTCCGATAGAAAATATATACTAGATTAAAAAGTTTCAGTCGAGTTGTTTTTTGTCCTTCGAAATCCGATCTAAAAAACGACATTACTTATTGGATGACATGATAGTTCAGGGCATAACTAACTAAATTTCCTTTTGCACAAATGTGCGTGTGAATGAACTTACAGGTAACCGTAAAAACATTCGTTACCAAAAATAACAATTGTACGCCTTAAACGGCATGACACGTCCAGACCCTCGGCTTTAATTCAAACAGTTTGTGAGAACGACTCTGTCCTCAAATGACAGCAACAGTGCTGGTATTCAGTTAGAAATATAATGGGAAATGCCCCTACACCCAAAGGGATATTAATGTTAATATAAACTCATCAATTTTTCTTCTGCGCTGGCCTACATCTCTGTAAAAACAAGCGGATATCAATTTTGTCATACATTTTTTCAAGACGTGTACTCCAGCAAAATTCCCGTCCGACAAACGAGGGATCATATCACTATATTTTTTGTTAATCAAAACTAGTTTAGTTGGCAAAAATAAGCTCGCCTACGACAAGTTAATTATTTTAGAAAAGCGGCTGGAGATATATTCCTTTAATACAGGAGTGTTCAACCTTTTGGGAAACTGAGGTACTCGGTCTCAATCTACCTTGTCCTGCCTGTACTCAGCTGCCCCACCTCTCTCTCCATTTCTATACTTTACAATTGCAATCATGTTCCACATAATTATATTTGCCATACTAAACTGTAAGAAAGGAAAACAACTGCAAACTTTTGAGAAGAATGTAATGATGGGGTTTGTTTAACCTTCGCAACATCCAGGGTCATATGACGGAAGGGACTTACAACTTTACGTGGAATCCGAACCATAGGTCGCTACATAGGATGGTACCCCATCCACCTACTATCCAACCCAATGTCATTTAACTTCGCTGATCAACGGGAAGCGGTGTTGCGACATTGGCTCCGACGTACCCCCCCCCCCCCCCCCCTTTTTTTTTAGGGGAGGATGTATTCTAAGAGTAATTTTTTAAATCTTGGTAAGAAATTAGGAACGGATAATTAGTTATGAATCGTCGCGTGCATTTGCGTTGACATTTTTTCTAGTGGTTATAAATTTGGAAAAATACCCATTTGTACCTCGCGATCGGGCACCCTTTTCTTTAATGTTTAGTATTTGAACAATGTTTGAACGAAGGGATTATTGTATTTAAAAGTTTAATCGAAATAAAAATCAGTCATGCGAGAGGATCATGCAGACAAATATACCGGTCGTGCACAGCGCTCATTGCCAAGAGCCACCACTCACCTTTTTCTTGATCGAGGGGCGGTATTAATGAGCTATCTTGACAAACTTTGAAGTAAATCTCTTGCTTCCTCCCCAGGGCTCCTGGGGGAATTATAACCGACACCCCCGTTTCCTCAGAGGTTAAAGTTCCCCCCGTCTGATCAAAAACCCCCCTGGCTGTGGCTATCACCTTGTGATTACCATCTTCGATCAAGGAACACCTGAACCAATTAATTACCAAGCCCTTTAGTAAGTTTAACGGCGATTTTTCACTTTTAAACTCCGGGATTCAAATTCTCCAATGTAATGGAATGAAGTATTTTTAAATAGTTACGTCAAGTAACTATTATTAAATCGAGTAATTAAACGTAACTTCGAAGAAAAATTTAGAATGTTATTCGCATTTAATATTTATCCCCACAATTACTTAGAATGTGTGTAACTGAGTAATCAATAAATGAAGACTTGAATCCCGGATAAAATTAATGACAATTAAAAAAAAAAAGTATGTACATATAAAGTGAAGGAAAAATCAGTAATTATACCTTTTCCTCGCTGTATTCTACAATTTCATTACTCCTATTAATAAATGGCCTAACACGAATGCATTGTAAGCGCAACAATCGTATTTAATTAAGATGAAAAGAAGTAGGAAACTAGGAGCTAGTGGAACTCGAACCTGGTGCGATCGGTAAGAGCGACCAACTACTATGAAACCACGCTATCCGGGTTCGAGTCCCACTCGGTTCAAGTTCCCCACTTTATTGCCTTTACCATTTCCAAAGGCCTATAATACGTCTGAAAAAAAAAATTCAAATATTCTCAGTCACACTTAACTAAAAGGTATAATTAGCGATTTTATAAAAAGTCCAATTCATATATATTTAACATTTATTAAAATTCATGCAAACGGAATTTGAATGTTTAAAAAATGGAATAGTTCTTGAAGTATTAAAAAACTTAAAAATTTTGAGTTAACTTCATTAATGTAATAGGAAAAAAAAAAAAAAAGAAAGTTATTCACCTTCACATTAATTAAAAGTACAGAACGAGGGAAGAATATTTTTTTTTCTTTTCAACAATCGAAAGAAAACTGCCATTTATTAAAATTTCACGTATATTTAAAAAAAATAAAAAAAGGGGGGTAGGGGAAGGAGGTTTCCAAAACTAGCAGTCAATACTGAACACTTCATTTACACTATTAAAAACGATAGGTCCCTACTATTTTTTTAACACGACTCAGTCAAAACATTTATCATGCACTATAAATGAAAAATCAGACATGAATGAACTGATCTTGCGCGCAATGTGTGGGTGTATAACGACGGTTATAATGTTTGACGTTCTTTAACTACTACCACTTCGTCGGGGTCACGTGATCTGAACATAGAAAAGGGTCAACTACGAAACGGACTTTACGACGCTTAATCTCGATGTGATTGTTAAATTAATGATCGGTAAAGAAGCTAAAAGAACCTTGAATAATGAAGACAAGAAAGGTCTCTAACTATTCCAGGGGTCCCCAACCTTTTCAATGCGGGGAGCACCGAGTTATTTTCTAGAATAGGAAGCGAGCACCACTATATTTTTGGCAAAAATAAAGAATAATCGGAAATAAAAAGAAACGAACGTCAGCGTCGATACATTTAAGACAAAGATTTTTAAAAATTTTAATTCCTGGAACTAGTGCTCGCGAGCACGATTTTAAGAATTGTAGAAGAGCACAGTGGTGCTCGCGAGTAACGGGTTGGGAACCCCTAAACTATTCAATCATGAAGCGTTTTATGAAGATATAATTTTTCGTATGATTTACACTGAAAATGATACACACAAACTTATTTTATAAAATGACTATATAACGTAAAATTTTATATGCAGTGCAGATGGAGCTTCCAATTACCCTGGAGTTAACCAAGAGCAGAGGTTCCTAAAGCGTGTCCCTAGAACTTCTACAAAATTATACAACTGGTCAAAGGTGCCATAATTTGGACCAAAAAAAGCATTGTAATTTCGAGAAAACCTCTGGTTTCTTAAAAAAAAAAAAAAATGATTACCCAAGTTCAAGTGCAAATTCTTAAGAAACTATCAGTAAGCGGCCAGATACATGGTGCTGGTGCTTCACGAGCAAAATTTTGAGAACCCTGTCCTGAAGAGGACAGGGGTTTATTATTTGCTTCATTTTCACATTAATGAAGGTGTAACCAAAAAAAAAAAAACCTCTGACAAATATTGCATAGAAATGACTGCGGCAAAATAAATATAGCGTTATGTATAAAAAATGATGATGATTTGAACGGGAAAAAACCTATTACCAATATGAAATCTATATTAATTAATATGGGGGAACCATGTGTATTGATTGGCCAACTATTTAGATATAAAAACCATGCATAATCCTGATGTACAATCGCATTTAAAAATGCTGTACAGTATTAAGAAACTACAGTGTGATATTTAGTTATACCACATTTGAAAAAGAAATTGTACAGGGTTATTCTTTAATTATGCCACACTTTAAAATTTAATGGATTAACTTGTATTCATGAAACTTGGCATGGTCATTGTGGAAGAATGGAAGTTTTTTGGGAGGGACGCGGAACAAGTTCAGATTGTCCTCCCTGCTGTAAAATTACTTGACGAAGCCGGGCAGTGTAAATTCATATCATGGGCTCTAGGGTATGATCTTTGGTCCAGTCCATATTGACAACGGCGGACCAAAATATTTACCTCCACGAATAGGACTTGATTTCGGTAGGGCGGTGAAAGACCTCACAACGAATATCGCTTTGAGCTTTTCGCATGAAATAACTGGCTCGGGAGTCCTGTCTGACATGTAACCCCCCCCTTCCCCACACAAACAGTACTTTTGCATGGCATCCTCTTTGACCTGACCTGACCTTAATGCTTTATTTTTAGGGGAATATCTTAAAAGACGTGGTTTTCTAAGAAAATTCCAATACATTGGAAGGTTTAAAAGCATTGCTTTAACGTGAAACACGCTTCATTTCTACCGACACATTGAAGACCATGACTAATTGGGGAGTATGACTTCCTAAGAAAAGGACACTGAGCATGTGTGTCATACATATACGAATATATACATAATCATACAAGTTGCACGTACGTACAAAAATTAATCCACTGATTTTTAACTTTCGAAAGTGTGGCAGAATTAAACAATCACCTTGTATAAAATGTCAACTTAAAAAATTTAAAACCGTCTTTAATTTCTTAACCGGTACAGTCTTAATATATATACATACAGGGTGTCCCATAAGTCTGGTCTTGTAGGAAAATTTATTTTAAATTAAATTTACAAAAATAATAAATTAGAACTAAAACAAATGTTCAAATTGATGACTAGGACCTTTTTTTGCAGGTAGAATAACGCGCAATGGCTAATATGGAAGCCAGTTACACTCCTGAGGAAAAGGACTCCAGCTTTTATTCTACCCGCAGAAAAAGAGAAAGTCCTAAAAGACCAATTTAAACATTTGTTTGTTCTAATGTATTACTTTTGTAAATTGAATTTAAAATAAGTTTTCCTATACGAGACCGGACTTATGGGACATCCAGCAGATGCAGAATAAAGACTACCATTCAAATGCAAACAACCTTTTGCAGTATATCATCAGTCAACGGAAAATTCAGCTAACTTCTAAACTGACATTAAATTAGATATTTAAACGCGAGTGCTAAATTGGGTAAATTATTTAAAAAAAAAAAAAAAAAATGTTTCGGTATCATTCCACTCAATGTCATTCCCATTTCATTCTTGGCCCAGGAATGATGAAACTCAAAGGAAGCAATTCTCAAATCGATCTGTTCTCATTTCACGTCATTACCATTCACAGCTTTCCCACTTTGGTCCACATCAGGTTGTTAGAAAACATTAGAATTTGTTATTTGGTGCTTTTACCGCGAATGGGAGAAGTTAGTTCGTTCTCAAATGAAGAAAAACACACGCCTGAATTCTTCACTTTAGACATTCTCACTTGCGGACCGGGAATGACTGAGTGAGAAGTAATGATTCAATATGACTTCAGATTATATATTTATATAAATAAAAGGAACCGGATTAAAAACACCCAATTTAAAGAAACACTTCATTGGCCAGTCGAATAATTATGTCTCATTACATACGCACAGAGGAAGGGGGCACCTTTTTTAAATAAAATTCCCAAATGTCTTACCTTGATCCTTGGTCTAGGTAAGGCTGGAGTTGATTGGGCATTCCCTGCTGCTGGGGCATCATCTGACCTCCATAATGACTTATGCCCCCCATCAAGGGGTTCCGTGGATCGGCTGGTTTCTTGTAAAGCTCAAAAGCGCTGCCCCTGTGGTCGTGATTGGGAAGGTCTCTGCTGTTCACGTTGTGCTGCTGATGATGGTGTGGGTTATTATCTCTCGGGGGAGGAACATTCAAATAATAACCACTTCGCCCGGAGGATCCCACGACCTTTACGCACAATGAATCAAACAATAAATATCGGGTCACCGAGCTCGTGATAACCTTAACGAACAAATTTCATATAATATTAAAAAAAAGTGCGAGCAGCTCAAGAAATTGCGCGTGAAATGTCGCTATACTACTGTTATATCATTATCCTGCGTGTTTCAATACCAATTTCTGGACCTACACATATTAAGGTGACAGGACAGAACGATGACACTCTAAAAATCGACTTAACTAAGGGTAAGCTAACCTAATTAAACGTAACTCAATATAAACCGTAAGAACTTATCGATTTTAGGTCACATCGATTAGATTTTGTTAGCCCGAAATTCACGACAGTGATAACATATTATTTACTTATTTCGTTTGTCTGTCAATTTGTTTTTGTTTCGACATTTGTCGCGACCCACCTTAGAATATGAAGTTCTGCCGAGTGTATCGTACTTTCTATCCAGACTACTCCCTTGACCACTGTCTATGCCGCTGTAATCGTCACTGAGTCCACCGTTGCTATTCGTGTGGTACGATCCCCTCTCATACCCCTTTCGTACGTTATCGGAGTACCCCCAACCACCTTGACTGGTGGGAGGCCCTCCTCCTCCTCCTCCTTCGGGGCCTCCCACACCGCCCCGGTAATGCTTAGGTTTTGGGGGAGGAACCGGTTTGTAGTTGCCGCTCGACTTGGGTGGGGGCATCGGCTTGTAGTCGGATCTGGAAAAGCTTTTGGGTATAAGCGTTAAAGGAAGTGTAACAAACGTTTTCCACGAATGCGTTCAAAGTGCAAAAACCGCACTTAAATAAAATGGAAAAGAAAAATTCAATAAAGGGAAACGAAGTTAGTCTGACTTGAACCCGAGGTTATGGATGGCGTGATCGGTAAGAGCGCTGACTCTGAAACCACGCGACGGTGGTTCGAGTTCCATTAGTTCGTAAGTTTTTCACTTTATTTGCCTTTTCCTCTAGTTTATAAATTCTCTTGAACATAAATTTCTAGACGAAGGCGAGGTTTTTTCCCCAATACTTTTCTGGTATTATCATCAATATCCACTCCTATCATTCTAACTATAGTAAATTCGTTTCTGCGTTTAGTCTTCCTCATTCTTATTCATTTATATCAGGTCATCCCATAAGTAATATCGTTTTTTATGATAGATTAAGTTTAAACTAGTCCTACTCGGTTTAAGCATAAATTTTCCGAAGGTTATATCTAAGAGGAGATGTATCGTGTTTCGCTACATACTTTACAGACCTTGACCAGTGAAGACGTGTGTTTTGCTTTATGTGAACCCCTCATAAACATGGCAGTATCAGAAGAGCATATCAGGCATATAATGCTTTACGAGTTCAAAAAAGGGAATAGTGCTACTGAAGCAACGCAAAATATTCAGCGCGTTTATGGCAACGATATTCTGCGTGTGAGGAAATGTCAAAGATGGTTTCAAAAGTTTAGGAATGGTGACTGCTGT
The DNA here is from genome assembly GCA_023014485.1 of Bathynomus jamesi. Taxonomy (NCBI): domain Eukaryota; kingdom Metazoa; phylum Arthropoda; class Malacostraca; order Isopoda; family Cirolanidae; genus Bathynomus; species Bathynomus jamesi. The sequence continues at coordinate 153,530 of JAJOZX010006606.1, forward strand.
TTGACAGATGCAGCACACTCTGGACGCCCTGCTGAGTTTGATGATGACCTGCTGTTAGCCGCACTTGAAGAAAACTGTTCAACAGCTGTCGAAGAATTGGCCCAGAAACTCAATTCATCCCCATCCATCGACATTTGCAACAACTCGGGAAAGTGCCTAAGATAGGAAAATGGGTGCCACATGAATTGTCGGTCGACACTCTGAGGGTGCGGGTAAACATTAACACAGCTCTTCATTCCCGTGAAATCCAAGATCCGTTTTTGCACCGTTTAGTGACTGGTGATGGAAAGTGGACATTGTACCAGAATGTTAAGCGCCGTCGACAGTGGGTTTGTGCCGGAGAACCAGCGACACCACAGCCAAAACCAAATCTTCACCCTCGGAAGGTGTTGCTTAGTGTTTGGTGGGATAAAGGTGGTGTAATACACTTTGAAACCTTACCACACAACCAAACAGTCACCGCTCAAGTCTACTGTCAACAACTGGATCGATTGAACACTGCACTCAAAGAAAAGAGACATTCTTTGGTTAATCGGAAAGGAATCGTGTTCCACCATGACAACGCACGTCCTCATACCGCTCGGATCACTTCTGCAAAAATTGAGGAGCTTGGGTTGGAAAAACTTACACATCCTCCAGACCTTGCGCCTTCAGATTATCATCTCTTCAGGAGTCTGCAAAACTATCTTGACGAGAAACGGTATACTTCTTTAGATGACCTGCACACCAGTCTTTGTACATTTTTTGCCTCAAAACCGCCTGAATTTTATAAACATGGCATTGAAAAGCTTGTAGGACGTTGGCAGAGTGTCATTGATTCCGATCGAAAATATATACTAGATTAAAAAGTTTCAGTTGAGTTTTTTTTTGTCCTTCAAATTCCGATCTAAAAACGACATTACTTATAGGATGACCTGATATATACCCTTCTTCTAAGTTGATTGCGGTCTCGTGTGTGTGTGTGTGTGTGTGTATAATATATATACACACACACACACAGGGTGTTTCATAACATGTGGGACGCACTTTCAGGATGGATTCAGGACCTGAAAACAATGAAAAAAGTTCACATAAACATATGCCCGAAATCGCTTTGTTTTCGAGTTACAGCCCGTTATGTGTTCCAGCAAGTATCCGCCTTACCTTTAAAGGAAGTGCTCAAAATGACCGCCTTGTGCTTGAATACACGCCTGAACACGCCTCGTCATACACTGCCTGACGGCGTTCAAACATTCCAGGTATTGCTCGGATTTTCTAACATCTTTGTTCTATACGTTGGCGAAGCATTTCAACGTTGTCAATGGGTGTCACGTAAACGATGGATTTCAGATGATCCCACAGGTAAAAATCGAGTGGATTCAGGTCCGGGAAGCGAGCAGGCCACGCAATGGGTCCTCCACGGACTATCCATTTATCAGGGAAATGGTCATCCAAATAGTCTTTGGCTACTCGACTAAAATGAGGCGGAGCGCCGTCATGCATAAACTACATACGACGTCGGACACCGAGACGAACTTCATCTAGTAAATCGCTTAAATCATCCTTAAAAAATTGGAATAGGATTCTCCTGTTAATCTTCCAGGCAAAACAAAAAGACCGATTAAGTTGTCGGCAATAAGTCCTGCTGTTGTTGGTGCCTTGACTGGATGATGGCATGCGGATTTTCTTCGGCACAGTGACGAGTGTTGTGAAAATTAATCATGCCATTTCTTGTGACGGCAGCCTCATCAGCAAACAACACGGAGAATAGAAAAAGAGGATCGCGAGCACACTGTTGAAGGAACCAAGTACAAAAATCCTCTCGTGGTGGGAAATCAGCTTCAGTAAGGCCTTGTACTCTCTGAATGTGATATGGGTAAAGCTGTTGTTCCCGTAAAATTCTCCACACAGTTGTGTATCTTACATCCTCTACTGCTGCTATCCTTCGGGTGCTGACACCAGGATGTTCCTCCACGCGATTCAGGACCCGCTCCTCCAACTCAACAGTTCTGGCGCTGATTGGTCTACCACCATCTGAAACTCGCTTGTTGAATGATCCTGTCTCACCAAGACGCTCGTCTATTCTCTGAAAGGTCTTCTTATCTGGCAGACGGCGATTACACTCGGCAAGTTCATATACGAGATGCATGTTTGCCATTTCTCTGTTTGAATAAGCCTCAATTCTCACTTCAAATGCACACTATCACTGAATAGCACAAAAACTTAAGGGTTTTTTTCACGGGACCACTTATTCACGGTAAGAAGTTACGAATACGAATAGTGAAACACCGCGATGCACTTCTGACTGACTGATGGCTCTACACTCAACGATATTGATACATGTCATAGCGTGTACGAAACATTACAATCGGCAAGGCCATACATGAAATAAGTCTCGTACACACTCACAAACATTGTCGGCAAGCGGTGTTTGTAAACAGTTTGCGGAAAGAATTGCTGGAACACAAAATGGGCTGTAACTCGGAAACAAAGCGATTTCGGGCATATGTTTATATAAACTTTTTTCATTGTTTTAGGTCCTGAATCCATCCTGAAAGTGCGTCCCACATGCTATGAAACACCGTGTGTGTGTGTGTGTGTGTGTGTGTGTGTGTGTGTGTGTACACGAAAAAAAGCGATATCGAAAGAAAACGAACTTAAAATACACAAGGGGCAACGAAAAACAAAGAACATAAATACTGTCCTGGCTAATATTCAAGGAATAAGACCAAACCAATCACTCAACAAAGTTTCGTACCTGAAAGGATTTATTGACGAAACAAGGGCGGACATCGCATGCCTCACAGAAACTCATCTTAAGGATTGCCAAGGAAATTGTGAAAACTGCGAACATTATATTGATAAGAGAGAGATAAATATAGAGGGCTTCAACTTACTAAGAGCGGATAGAACAACGAGACGTAAAGGTGGCTGTGCTATATATACATGAAGGTCATATGACAGAGACGATAATAAGTAAATCAAACAGCTTTGTGTGATGACATCAGAAAGCTAATAAAGGCCATAAACCCTCCATCCCCAATATAATGATCTGCGGAGACTTTAACTTCACATTTATAAAATACAAAAAGGTGGATAGGAATATATATATATATTAGGGTGGTCCATAAAATTGAAGTTTTGATTTTTTGTTATTGCCGGGCGGTAACTTGTGAGGATGAATGAGAAAACACCTCTGGCCAATTTTTTCCCAAATCAATCACTTTTAGGGGTAGCACACACTACTTCATTTTTGCACTTTTGCACTACCTAGTAGATTTACTTGTATATTATGTTCCAGTTCCAGTAATACATCTTTTCCTTGACAGATTATTGGTGTAGTGTTCATTGGTTGTGTTTAGTGGTTGGATATATGATGACTCAAGTTCGAAGCTCTTGCTTTTATCTCCTTGAAGGAGATAAAGTGAAGGACAAGCTTCTTGGAAGCAAATTACCATCACGTGGAGAAGTATTGTCATGCTTCCTTCATCACCACACTAATCTCAAGAAGGAGTTGAAGGAAAGTGCTCAAGTAGTGTGGGGTCAACTTGAAATATTTTGGAACAAAGCTCGAATCCCGACAAGGGAAAAATACAAAGGAATCCAAAAGATCTTGGACCTTCACCAAGATTGGATCAAAATAAAAAAAGGACGAATGAGGAGGAGCCAGAAGCAGGTGAGTTGGATGATCAATGATAAATAAAATAGTTTCTCGAGAGTATGACATATTATACTGTACAATAGTCAATACATTTATCATATATATATTATATTTATTTATATTTAGGTGTACAACGAAGAGGGATTCAAGGAGACACTTCGGAACCTATTTGATATGGCACATGCTGATGCCTTGTCTCTAATCAAAAACCCAGAAGACAAGGCCTTCTTGCTGGCCCAGCGAGAGCCTGGAAGACGGGGATGCATGGTGGGAGTAGACAGAAAAACAAGCTGCCCACAGGAAGATGGAGGAGGAGATGCGAAAGAGAAAAGTGAGATTGTTCTTCAAATTCCTACTTTCATTTGATTGCAATGATTAGGTTGTTCGTTAACACTAATTGTCCATTTTCTTCGATTGTATTGCAGGCAGTCAATGAAGGTGCATCAACGTCGGGTACAGCAGTATTGGTGTCCTCAACAGAATCCTCAGTCACTGACGAGTCATCCTCCACCGAAGATGAATGGGAAAAAGGTGGAAAGCGACCTCCAAAACAGGTGAAAAGAGTAAAAAATGTGATAACATCAAATCTAGCTGCTGCCCTAGATCGGACACACACTACGGACAGGATGGCAACCTACATAATAGCAGAGACTGCATTGAGCCTTGGCCACAGCCCAATGAATTTTAACATCACCCGGACCTCCATCAAACGGCAGAGAGAACGACATCGGATCATGATCTGCAGTAGCCTAAAAGCTTCCTTTCAGTCCGGTCCTGCAATCATCCATTGGGATGGAAAACTTATTCCAGACCTCCTCAACACCAGAGACCATGCGCATGTGGATCGGCTGCCTGTGCTCATTTCCTCCTTTTCGGGTCAATCTCAGCTCCTTGGAGTCCCCAAAATACCAACTGGATCATGAGAACACCAAGCCAGCGCAGTTTTTGAATTATTGACTGATTGGGGCCTCGAAGAATCTGTCGTGGGGATGTGTTTCGACACCACTGCCTCCAATGCTGGTCGTTTGAATGGAGCGTGTGTGTTGTTGGAGCAGAAGTTGAAGAAAGACCTTCTCCATTTTGCCTGCCGTCATCACATCATGGAAGTGATGATCGGTGGAGTTTTTCACTGCTTGCTATGGCCCAACGAGTGGACCTGATGTTCCATTGTTCAGCAGGTTTCAGAGCAAATGGACCTTCATCGACACAGGAACATACGGCACCGGATGGGATGATGAAGAGGTGCATCGACTCTTGGCCCCCATTAGAGATTGGATTCTCCGCTTTGCTGAGGAAAAACACTCCTCAAAATCCTTTCGAGATGACTATCAGGAATTCCTCGATCTGTCCATCATTTTCTTGGGAGGGAGCATTGACAACTACACCTTCAAGCGACCTGGCCCCATGCACCAAGCCAGATGGTTATCTAAGGTGATCTATTCATTGAAGATGTGGCTGTTCAGGGGACAAATCCCAGCCCTCACTCCACGAGAGCAAAAGTGTCTTAAGGATGTCAGTGTCTTCGCTGTTTCCATCTACCTGCAGGCATGGATGACAGCGCCAATAGCTGCTGCTGCGCCTCGCAGCGACCTCAGTCTTCTGCAGAGTCTTCGGGAATACCATGACCCCAAAATTTCGGAAGTGGCATTAAAAAAACTCAGCGGTCATCTTTGGTATCTTTCGGAGGAGATGGTGGGCCTCGCGATTTTCGATCCTGAGGTGTCTGAAGAGACTAAAACAGCAATGGTGAAGGCGATGGAGGAAGTTGAAGGAAAGCCTGATTGCCAGAAGAGAAGGAAAGGTGTTGCTGAGGGGCTTCAATCGAGTCACTAGCAACAGCAAACTCAAAAAGACTGCTGTTGTCTCTGGGGTCAGGTGTGGGATACCTGAGGAAGGAGGTGCGGGATTGGGACAGTGATCCTGATTACCAAATAGCGAAGAAATCAGTGGCAAACCTCTCTGTCGTGAACGATCATGCAGAGAGGGGGGTTGCTCTCATTAATGAATACAACGGCTGCCACACCAGGAATGAGGAACAACTGCAGTATCTCCTGCAAGTTGTTGCTAACTACAGGAAGCAGTTTCCTCAACCACTGAAGTCAGCCTGGCAAATGGGCGAGAAAACAAAGATCAAATGAGGTGCAGAGGGAATTGTTAGTCAATTCATTTCGGAATTGTTAGTTACCCTAATAGTCATGTACTGTCACCAAGATTAACTTTGCTGTGATTTTCAGATTATACCAAAACTTCAAGTGTCATGTGCTACCCCTACAAATTAACTGATTCAAATAAAACTTTCCCAGAGGTGTTTTCTCATCCATCCTCATAAGTTACAACCCAGCAATAAAAACAAATCACAAAAAAAAATTCCACCCCTATAAGAGTGGACCACCCTATATATAATATATATATATTATATATATATATATATATATATATATATATATATATAATATATATATATATATATATATACACACACACACCAGGACAAGGGGGGCACAAGAGAAGACCAGGAGCAAGCAAAAATGTTGATGGCTCTCACAAATGAATTTATGCTGATACAGGAGATAACAGAAAATACCAGAAAAAATAACTGCCTACATCTGGTATTCATGAAGAACACGAACTTGACTGCTGATATAAAAATAACCCCAACCATTATCTCAGACCACAACTTAATCGAGATATCAACAAATATGACGACAACATTAAAAGACAACACACATATTGAGGAATGAAGCAAATTTGGGGGCTTTAACTTAAACTCCAAGACTATAAATTGGGAAGCAATCGGATCGCATATGGCCCAAATAGAGTGGAGAACAGTTTTAGAGATTAAAACAACTGAAGAAATGCTAACAACCTTGGAAGAAAAAAAACTGAGAATTTTAGAAAAATATGCTCCAAAATCACAGCCAAAAGGGAAAGAGGAGCTGGCTAGAGAGGCAAAAGAGAAGAATATTTTACAGAGAGTGGAGGCGAAGAAGAGGGAAGAGGAAAAGACGGTAGAAGCAATAAAGGAAAATCCAAAATACTTCTATAGCTATGCGAAAAGGAAAACAAAAACGCGCGCCGCTATTGGGCCCTGAAGGAAGAGAAATAATGAACTAACCGACGATCCAAAAGAAATATCTGAAACATTGAGAGCCAAGTATGAATCAGTTTTTAGTACCCCAAAAAGTGACAAAGCGATACCTGACATAAATGCATTCTTTGAAGAGAAATTGCAAGGAGAATATATAACAGACTTTGATTTTATCCCAGAAGATGTATAACAGACTTTGATTTTATCCCAGAAGATGTAGCGAGAGCTATAGGACAAATGAAACAACATTCAGCTGCAGGTCCGGACAATTGGAACACATTATTGATTAAAAACTGTAAAAATGAAATAGCTACACCTTTATACTGGATATGGAGAAGATCCCTAGACACTAGGGAAATACCGAGCATCTTGAAAAGAGCAAACATTGTCCCTATATATAAAGGACGGGACACATCTCGAGCAAAGAACTATAGACCAGTGTCATTGACGTCCCACCTCACCAAAGTATTTGAAAGAGTAGTTAGAGAGAAAATTTATGACTTCCTGGAGACACGGGAAAGATTCAACGAAAATCAGCATGGATTCCGATCAGGTAGATCATGCCTATCACAACTAATAAAACACTACAACAATATCTTAGATGCATTGGAAGGCAATGACAACTACGACGTTATATATACAGATTTTGCTAAAGCTTTCGACAAATGTGACCATGGTATAATAGCACATAAAATTGAATATATGGAATAACAGGCAAAGTGTGAAAATGAATCTACAACTTCCTCAGAGAACGTCTGCAGGTCGTCAAAATTCAAGGTATCTCATCATCAGAATCGGAAGTACGCAGCTCGGTACCACAAGGGACAGTACTGGCCCCACTCCTGTTCATTATCATGCTAACAGACATAGACAGATGTCTATGTCTGTATTTTGTATCACTTTCCTCCCAAACAGATGTTTGTATCACTTTCCTCTACACAGAAAATAGCTACTACTTTGCTGTAATGTTTTTTATTTACTCATTTTAGATTAGGTTAGGTTAACCTAACCTAAAAAAACTGGGTGTGCAAAATCTTGGTAGCATGAAGGAATAGCAATTTGGTTTTGTTTTTTAATTAAAATCCTAATGCGAGTGAAATTCAAAAAATTAATCATTATATATGATAAAAGAGCGCACTCTCTAAACTTTTTTAGTGGAACCCCTTCCTACCTTAACGCAAACTTAAGTAATTAAAAACTTTAAAAAATAAGACATCACATGTCGGAACTTACGTAACTTCAATGACCCCTGAGGCTCTTCCATGATACACACAGACCGTGCATGGAACAAGGAACTCTTCTGGGAAAATTAAATCCACTATAGTCCGAATAAGTCATGGTAAATGACAAACACTATAGTTTTTTCTTTTTCATGATGTTAGCCCGACGTGGGCAACGGGTCACTTGCAAAGAGGCCACAAAATATAGCTTCCCTCACCAGCTATCCGCAAAGCAGATAGGATCCAGCTTTGGGACAAGATCTAGTGGGACCAGGTTACAGCTACACCCAGTCCACCATATCCAGAACCTCAACACAAGCAAAAGACTCGTTGCACTCGCGTCGGATTGAACACATCAAAGAAAAAGGGGCAGGAAATTTCAACAGTAATCAATAAATTTCTTCAAAATTTCAACAGTAATACTGTACCAAAGCTGGGTCCTATCTGCATTGCAGATAGCTGGTGAGGGAAGCTATATATTTGGGGCCTCTTTGCGAGTGACCAATTGCCCACGTCGGGCTAACATGAAAAAGAAAAAACTATAGTGTTTGTCATTCACCATTACTTATTCGGACTATAGTGGATTTAATTTTCCCAGAAGAGTTCCTTGTTCCATGCACGGTCTGTGTGTATCATATATATATATATACTAAAAGCCTGAGAAGAAAAATGAAGAAAGAATGTTAATTTAACTTCGGTCCTTCACTATACTGAAAATGAATCCAAAGTAGGAAGACGTACTCCACAAATTTCAGACTCGACTAGGACTCTACAGATTTCACCCGCGCACTGCGAATGATAATGGAAATTAGAGTGAGTGTGAAGTAATCCGTTTTAATAAATGCAAAAAATTTCACTTTTCTACGTGAAGGTCAAATATGATAATAAAAACCCACTCTAATAGACAGAGTTTATTTTCACAACAGTTTCGATACCCACTGGCATCCTCTTCGGGTGGATACAGAAAAACGAATGAACCAAAAACAAGAAGGAAACAGTCCAGGGACCATTAAGAAATTCGCACCTAGGTTAGATCCCGTTCTCCCGACACCGGAAAGGCATTTTTATTAAAGGGACCCGCTTATAAGCACATTCGCACAAATTTAAAACTATCTTCTTGCTCTATACATACAGATTCTATTATTTTTACATAATTATTACATTTATTATTACAGTTATTACATTTAATATTGCATTATTATTTATTACAGAAATTATAAATTTATTATTACATTGTTGTTTATTATACAGAAATTATAAACCGAAAACGAATGAAGAAGGCGAGAAGGAAACAATCCAGAGACCATTAAGAAATTCGCACCTAGGTTAGATCCCGTTCCCCGACACCAGAAGGGCATTTTATTAAAGGGTCCCGCTTATAAGTACATTCGCACAAATTAAAACTATCCTCGTTCTATACATACAGATTCTATTATTTTGACATAATTACTGCATTTATATTGCATTTATGCTTTTTAACATTTATTATTATTATCTTTACACTTATTATTACATTTATTTCCACACTTATTACTTCCATTATTACATTTACGTTTATTATTCCATTTACATTTTACCAAAAAAACGAATGAACCAAAAGCGAGTAAAGAAACAATCCAGAGACCTTTGAGAAATTCACACTTAGGTTAGAATCCGTTCACCCGACTCCGTAAGGGATTTTTTGACCAAGAATCTCATTAGAGGGTCCAGCTTATAAGTACTTTCGCACAAATTAAAACTATCCACTTGTTCTATCCATACAGATTCTATTATTTTTCGTTTGACGTAATTATTGCATTTATAAAGCAACTTACTTGATTCCCAATCTATAGCATGATCATTTTGGCTGGCGTGATAAAAAATTGCATTATTAGTATTACAACTTCTGAAGGCATATTTGTGTTCAAATATTCGTCTACGTCTACCGTAAAAAGTAAATTGGTTAGGAATAACGTTGCAAAACAGGACCAAGCCTGTGTCTACAGCATTCCCTGTAAAAGTTGATTTAGTATACGTAGGAGAAACTGGAAGAAATATTGAAACCCGTATTAAAAACACAAATATGCCTTCAGAAGTTGTAATACTAATAATGCAATTTTTTTATCACGCCAGCCAAAATGATCATGCTGTAGATTGGGAATCAAGTAAGTTACTTTATAAATGCAATAATTATGTCAAACGAAAAATAATAGAATCTGTATGGATAGAACAAGTGGATAATTTTAATTTGTGCGAAGGTACTTAATAAGCTGGACCCTCTAATGAGAGTCTCGGTAAAAAAAATTCCATTACGGCGTCGGGTGGACGGGTTCTAACCTAAGTGTGAATTTCTTAAAGGTCTCTGGATTGTTTCCTTACTCGCTTTTGGTTCATTCGTTTTATAAGTACATTCGCACAAATTAAAACTATCCTCGTTCTATACATACAGATTCTATTATTTTGACATAATTACTGCATTTATATTGCATTTATGCTTTTTAACATTTATTATTATCTTTACACTTATTATTACATTTATTTCCACACTTATTACTTCCATTATTACATTTACGTTTATTATTCCATTTACATTTTACCAAAAAAACGAATGAACCAAAAGCGAGTAAAGAAACAATCCAGAGACCTTTGAGAAATTCACACTTAGGTTAGAATCCGTTCACCCGACTCCGTAAGGGATTTTTTGACCAAGAATCTCATTAGAGGGTCCAGCTTATAAGTACTTTCGCACAAATTAAAACTATCCACTTGTTCTATCCATACAGATTCTATTATTTTTCGTTTGACGTAATTATTGCATTTATAAAGCAACTTACTTGATTCCCAATCTATAGCATGATCATTTTGGCTGGCGTGATAAAAATTGCATTATTAGTATTACAACTTCTGAAGGCATATTTGTGTTCAAATATTCGTCTACGTCTACCGTAAAAAGTAAATTGGTTAGGAATAACGTTGCAAAACAGGACCAAGCCTGTGTCTACAGCATTCCCTGTAAAAGTTGATTTAGTATACGTAGGAGAAACTGGAAGAAATATTGAAACCCGTATTAAAAAACACAAATATGCCTTCAGAAGTTGTAATACTAATAATGCAATTTTTTTATCACGCCAGCCAAAATGATCATGCTGTAGATTGGGAATCAAGTAAGTTACTTTATAAATGCAATAATTATGTCAAACGAAAAATAATAGAATCTGTATGGATAGAACAAGTGGATAATTTTAATTTGTGCGAAGGTACTTAATAAGCTGGACCCTCTAATGAGAGTCTCGGTAAAAAAATTCCATTACGGCGTCGGGTGGACGGGTTCTAACCTAAGTGTGAATTTCTTAAAGGTCTCTGGATTGTTTCCTTACTCGCTTTTGGTTCATTCGTTTTTTCAGTAAAATGTAAATGGAATAATAAACGTAAATGTAAATGTAATAATGGAAGTAATGAGTGTGGAAATAAATGTAAACGCAATAAATGTAATAATAAAGGTAATAAAATAAATGTAATAATAAGTGTAAAGGTAATAAAATAAATGTAATAATAAGTGTAAAGGTAATAAAATAAATGTAATGTAAAGGGAATAATAATAAATGTTAAAAAATGTAAATGCAATAATAAATGCAGTAATTATGTCAAAATAATAGAATCTGTATGTATAGAACAAGAGGATAGTTTTAATTTGTGCGAATGTACTTATAAGCGGGTCCCTTTAATAAAATGCCCTTCTGGTGTCGGGAGAACAGGATCTAACCTAGGTGCGAATTTCTTAATGGTCTCTGGATTGGTTCCTTCTCGTCTTTTTCATTCGTTTTTCGGTTTATAATTTCTGTATAATAAACAACAATGTAATAATCAATGTTGTAATAAATTTATAATTTTTGTAATAAATAATAATGCAATATTAAATGTAATAAATGTAATAATTATGTAAAAATAATAGAATCTGTATGTATAGAGCAAGAAGATAGTTTTAAATTTGTGCGAATGTACTTATAAGCGGGTCCCTTTAATAAAAATGCCCTTCTGGTGTAGGGAGAACGGGATCTAACCTAGGTGCAAATTTCTTAATGGTCCCTGGACTGTTTTCCCTCTTGTTTTTGGTTCATTCGTTTTTCTGTATCCACCCGAAGAGGATGACAGTGGGCATCGAAACTGTTGTGGAAATAAACTCTGTCTATTAGAGTTCGTTTTTATTATCATAATCCGTTTTAACTTTTTATCGTTTACTATGAGAGCTAATGAGTCTGTGGAGTAAGTTTCAGGAATAAAGTTATTCCTACTTTGGACTCATTTTAAATGAAAACCAAAACGTTCGAGTGGAATACATTGATTTTATTAAGATCTTACCTATAAGGATCCTCAGAATGGTAATGAGGTGGTTGAGAAGAGGATCTACTGTATCTGTAATGATCTTGCGGAGATCTTGGGTGTAATCGACTTTTGAGATCATCGTGCGCATTTGGTCCAATCGGAATTCCTGAGATCTCGTACGGACTCTGTAGAGCGAGAGAAAAAAAAAATACAATATGGTTACCGAGATAACTACAGTTTCGGAATAAGTTCGGCTAAAAACAGAATTTCTAAAGAGCTTCAAAAATTACTAATTGGTAACAGTCTTTCTTTGAATACATTATTATTTGTGGTGACTAACAAAATTTCAAAAACAAAACGCGAGCATTACTAATTAGTAATTTTTTTTTTTATTCTTTTTAGAAATTTTAAGTATCTAGGCGAACTTTTTTTCAAAAACTGTACGTATGGTTCGTACGAAGGGGGAGACAATTTAGAAGGATTCTGAATACTGAGAAAATAAAACCTTAGTGCAAATAAGAGAATCAAAAAGCGAGAAACGATAAAAGATAAAAAAAGTGCCAATTCAAAAAACTTTTTACTGACCTTACTCTGTCTTTCGAGACTGTTACTATTGTTGTTGTTGTTGCTATTATTATTATTATTATTATTATTGGTACTATTCATGTTGTTGTTGCTGCTGCTGCTGCTGCCGCCGTTATTATTAGTAGTATTAGTATTTCCTCTTGCCGTATTTATATAATTATTGTCGGAGAATTCATTCTCCTTTCCGGAACCAAAATCCTGGCCGGAATTTCTTTCTTGACTCGAGGATCGTAACCTGTTCGGTTTACTCGCTCTGTTTACTTTTGGGGGTAAATCTGGTTGCTGAACCGGTTGGAGGGGAGGGGGTGGGTCCCCCAAGTGGTTCTGTTGACTGGGTTGACTTTGGTGGCCATTGTACAAACTCACTGGAGGAGGAGGAGGAGACGATTGAAATCCCCCCATATTTGGGGGATAATTCATATTGTTTTTTGGTGGACTTCGACCGGGATGAGCGAAAGGAGATTGCCGCGTATGGTTGGAGGTGTGTGGTGAATGCGGACTGTGCGGTGAATGTGGTGAGGAATGGGGATTGGGAGGAAGGCTCAAAGGATGACTATTCCTAGGCCCTGGGTAAGGGGGAGCCTGCGAGTACTGTGGGTTGTTTGGTATCCCCGCAGTAGAACCGAGTGGGAGTTCTTTATCTCCATTCTCCTCCCTGGCTCCATTCATGGCGGGAAGGGCGATCCCGTGGGGACGATTACTATTACTGGGACTATAGGGATGATGATGATCTGGGCCGTAATAACTCCCACTGGCGAATCCGTACTTGCTATCTCCCCCTTGGGATTTCCGTCTGTCGTCGAAGGATTCCGTTTTTGGTTGGCTCTGCTGCAAATGGAAGTGCCACAAGCGGTTTAAGTGCCAAAGTTTAAGTGCCAAGCAAAGGGACGTAAATCAAACCTTATCGATAACATGCCAACTAATAATGTGCATTCCCACGTAAGGAAATTGGACTTTGGAATTGTTATTTATCTATCTATTCATTTTAGTACTTATTTTTTAACAATTCCAACGTCTAATTTGAACACTAAATTTGCATAAAAAAATTTTTTTTACGAAATAACTTTATTAATTCTCACTCAATGTAATTCCCATTCGTGGTCCGCAAATGAAAATGCATAAAAGTTAAAAATTCATATTTGACAGTTTTTCTTGATTTGCGAAACTGTTTTACTCGCAGAAAAGGCGCCAAATGGGAATGGCTAATATTTCATAACCTAACTTAATTTAACCCAACCTAAAATTAACTTAATCTATCGTAATATAACCAGGACCAAAATGGGAAAGGTCGTGGATGAGAATGAGAATGACAAAGTGGGAATAGACAGATTTGAAAATGCTTCCTTTGAAAATCTTCCTTTTGCGCATTTTCATTCGCGGACCACAGATGGGAATGGGAATGACACTGTGTGGGGGTGACACCAATAACTTTAATCAATGAATTATGTGAAGTATTTCAGCGCGTTCGGTAAATGACTTAATACGAAATTGAATGCAAATGTAGTGAAACATCTTGATTCACTTTTTAACTACTCCTTTTCAGATTCTGATATATGAAAAAAATTAATTGAAAAAATGTCAGTCTTCGTAACCAAATATTTATAACTTTTACTGTCGAAATTTTGTGATATTTCGTGCATTTCCCAAATTTGTACGTCCAAAAAGTGAATCATATCCAACCGCACATGACATAACTGGATATTCAAAAGATACTCAAATATCATGCAACTGACACATAATTGGGCTTCTAATATTCTATATATATAAACTTCTAACCGGACTCAAACTTCTAATATACTCTAATATATACACGTAACAAATTTTAACCCAAAACCTAACTAGTTACATTCTAAGAAACATACGTGGACATTAACATTTACGCGTAGGATGTTTCAAAATAATAGCCTCATTTATAAAAACATCTCTATGTAAAAGTTTTTTATCAATATACCGCTTTTTCTTAAATTTATACGTATTGAATGAAAGTTTTATAGTCCATAACAACGATGCCTGGAATTGCCTTAAATCGAAACGAGTTAATTTTAATCAGTATGGACAAGTTGTGGTCATTGAACGAGAATATTGCCGACATTTCAAAGAACGTAAAGCTCCAGATAGGAAAATTAGTGGACGCATTAACGGGAAATTTTTTGAAAGAACTGGCAGTGTTTCTGATCAAAGTGCGTCCAATAAGCACAGTGGAAGACCACGCACAGTGTGTAACGAAGGGAACATTAACGCTTTTAGCGACACGAATTTCTCCGCAGAAAGTCTTTGCGACGATCTTCGAGGATTATCTTGCGAGGCATTTAGCGCAGCGTTAATGTCAGCAATATTATCGTTCAGTGGCCACAACTGGTCCAAACTGATTAAAATTAACCTCCTCGTTTTAAGGCAGTTCTAGGTATTGTTGTCATAGACTATAAAACTACCCATTCATTACCTGCAAATCGAAGAAAAAACGGCTTATTAGTACAATTTTTTCAGTCATTCAGCGACGTTTTTAAGTTTTAAGGCTCCTGTTTTGAAACACCTCACTATATATACATTCAAAAATGATATTGTAAAACGATGTTTACATCTTACCGTTCTAGAAGGACTTGCGGTGTAAGGCGGAGGTCCCGTCTGAGGGGACGGAGCGCCTTCCTCCTGTGCCGCGATACTGGGGTCGGAGGAACTTTTCACCAAACGCCCACTTCGAGGATCTTTGTCACTCGCGTGAGGGGCGTGTTGGGGACCCATTCTATGAGGCGACTTCGAGGGAGTCCGAGATTCGGGGCCCGTTTCCAAATCCGATTCGGGAGAAGAGGCGTAAGATAAGCGTGACGTCATAGGGAATAAAAAGTCATCGGTCAACGCTTCTGACGGCTGATGACGTCATTATCCAAAGAATGACGAATGTACGACGAGTTTTGGGAAATTTTCACGCCAGATGCGCGCGAGAAGTTTCGGAAACGTTTCCCCGTACAGAGTTCCATTTCGATATTTTGAGGAAAATATTTACAAAAACGTTTATTCGACACCATTTTTAACGAATACACGCAACAGTTCACGTTGAGAAATGTTTGAAATATAAAAGCACAAAGAGTTTAACCCAGTTTTTACGTTGCATTACGAGAACGACAACACGTTTTACGCCACCATGAGGAATAACATGAAATGAAGAAAAGACAAAATTTACATTAGAATGATTAAATAAAGAGAATAAAAAATATAAACAAAAGTCTACGTAGTTATAGAGCTTCATTTACAAAGAATTACGTGATGTGACGAACTACTTAGTTAATTTAATCCATACACAAAGGAAATAGAAAATGATCCTTCCTTAAGTACAATATTTATTAAGAATAATATCGACAGCAAAATGTTAAATGTACAGTAAAATGAAGTTATCCATAAATCTTTACTGTCGCATAAAAACTCTAGCGAACTAGTACTGCAGTACTGTTTCTACGCTTCACTGTTCGTATTCAGAGTAAAGAAAAAAGTAAGGGAATTTAAAAAGGTTGAATACAAGCTGACTTTCGTAACTGGTCAATAAAGGAACATTGTAAAAGTGAGGGGCAACTTTTATACCACTTTCAATCGGGCTTATCCAGTTTTATACAATTCAATAGATGGAATACGAATGCATTTTATAACTGCAATAACCGCACTTTGATAAGATAGAAACGAGGAAGAGACAATAAAGTGGGAAACTTGCATTTAGTGGGACTCGAATCCGGGTCGTGCGGTTTCAAAGTAAGCGCTCCTCGCCGATCACGCGTATCCAGAACCCCCCAAAAAGGTTCTTTCCAGCGAGGTCAATATTTACACTGTTTCACCCTGCTCCAATCAACTCGCCTTTATAGAACATACGAATGTCCCCTTTCCCCCTTCTAATAGGTGGAAGAGTTTTAATGTGGTGCGAGTTAGTGGACTGTAGTAGTGTTTGAGGTTAAGGATGTTTAACCTCTTTCGTAACAAAAGTTAATAAATAATTTTAATTTAAGCTATCGACATTAAAATTATACATTTTCTATTCATAAATTTTCCGCTATAACTATTGCAGTTTTTGTGAAATATACTCTTGATTCACGATCCACGATCCACGATCCACTCAACATTCATATCATACATACTTTTTCACTCCTTTCTCGCTGTAGAAATTGTGAATGTTTGAAAGGAAAATGAAGGGCATAGAAACGTATGGCATCCCACACCTACTTAAATATAAGTGAGTTGCTCGTGCCCAGAATCCCCGGGATAAAAACTAGGGTTATGACCAGAAGTGCCTAACTTCTGACACTGTAAACAAGGGGGTGGTGAAAAGAGCATTCTGGGTGGAGGCATTGGGGCGGGGGGTACTAGTTGTTGTTGAACATAATTAAATGAAGCCTTTGGACTGGATGGCCTAATAGGTAGTACTTGAATGTTGTCAACCCTTTCCTCTATGTCATAAGAGGTTTTCTGAGGTAAGAGGGGTAAGTCTTCAACTATCACGTGATACCTCTTTTCCTCAAAAGGGCTCTCCTCAGATATAGTGGTAAGAGGGGAGTTATCTCCCTGATCCATAGTATCCAAAGCCAACAGGTAAACATCAGACAAAAACTCAACAGGCTAAACACAATCATAGAATTTTATTTATATATACAGTATATATAAGACAGAGAGAGAGAGAGAGAGAGGAAGGAGAGAGCGAGATTTGTTGTATAAGAACAAAAGCATACCGAAAAACACAAATAAACGAGGGACAAAAATGTATAATACAAAGCGTGTGGAAAATAAAAATAAATTAAAATTTGATTAAAAACATTTCTAGAAATTTTTTTTTTCAACAGATTCAAAAAAACTAAAAACTTAATTCCTTTTACAATTAAAAAAGTGTGTCCATCATTAGTTATACAGGATATATGTAAAATAAAAAGATAAAAAAGCCATTTATAAATGTTATATCAAAATCAGCGGTTCCCAAATTGTTGTACGTGTACCGTTATCAACCTATTTCAAATACGTACACACACACATTCGAACTTAACCCTACAACCCCCAACCCTGACCTCAATAAAAAAAAGTAGATAAAATTAGAGTGTATAGCTCGGAGAAGTAAAATTAATGGTAATGTATACAACTGCCCCTAAAAATTGGGGGGGGGGATACTGTAAATTTTCAGTTTTGGTTTAGGTAGTACAAAAGAAAATAAGTTTGGTCTTTTAAGTAATTCTGAAACTTTTAACATTTAACCTGAATGAGGGTTTTATCAATCTCGTTAACAGCATTGTAGAAATATGGAGTGAAAGTGTATTAATGTTTAATTGTACAAAATAAATTCATTGCAAAATATTTGTACTTTTTAGTTACCATCAAAACCAAAATGTAGAAAGAAATATGGAAACAATTTTATAACGGCTTTTATTTACCCTTTCAATTCGAGAGACGCATACTGTACCTTGGCTTCTGACATCCAAATGGGTCCCGCCTGTTGCTTATCAATGATCTCCTTCATTTTTCTGTACCACATGTCCGGCTGGGTGAGGCTAATTGTAGCGGTGAACACGTGAGACCACAATTTCTCCAATTTCACACTCTGGTCATACAACTTTTTGCTGCTCATCCTGCCCCTAACCGGACGATATAAACGCCGTCAAACGTAAAGATTTGGGTAAGGTTACGTTAGGTAATTAAGATAATTATTATGCATTACCTTTTCGTAATCGATACTAATTCTACAGCATATACCTAAATATTCTACCAATTCCCACGTGTGGGAAGTGCAAAATGATCAGTTCAAAGAGAAGTCCATCGGTGAAAAGTTACTTTTAATTTAAATAAACTTCAATCGAAAAACTTATTGTACGAAAAATTCTTGAGAAAAACACAAAACGTACTTAGGAATCCCTGCCCTCAGTTCCTTGACAACTTGCTTTGATTCCGCTCTCAAAAAGATGACGATAGGGTAGAATTGGGCGTAGTTTAAACGGTCAACGGCATTGGGCGTGATGTCAAGAACGGCGTGTTTACCCCGCTCCAAAATCTCTCTGATGGCACTCAACCGGATGATGCCTGAAGGCTTCTCACCGCTACTGTCCAACTCTGTCGTTCAAAGGGATTATACCAATGAATTTTGCGAATTATATCTACCCAATAATCGTTTCTATGAATTAATTCTACTAACTGACCCCATCCCATGAATTATGGCCAGCAAGGCCTATCTTTGAATTACTATTATTACAAGTTCTAAATTTTGCTTAATACATTATATTTACGACTATATGAACGCATATTTATTATATTATCAGCTGCATTTATAAGCAAATATACGAGTGTACCAATCTGTGCGAATGATAACATCAGTTAATAACATCCATGAAGTCAAAGTTGGAAATTATTTCTAAAACATGGAGTACTGCTCTCGCGCACAACAAGAGATAATAAAGAATACTTGGTCACTGAATCGATTGATTGTGATCTAATAAAAAGATGAACATATACGTACGCTAGAAAACTTAGTTAAATTTAAAAAGTTTAATACTTAATAATGAGTAAATTAAGACTCGGAAGATATCAGCTTGAGTCCTCCATCAGATATCCCGAGCACGGTGGAAAGGGGAGATACGAATGAAGTAGGAAGCTTGGGATAGTTTGGGGTACATTAAGATACATTTTGGAATGTATACTAACTGGGAAACAAATTGTATCGTTTATGGGTAATGTGTCCCGTCTTACCCTGCTTTATTTTATAACAAGGCGTATATATTATTATTATAATAATAAAAGGTTTAATTTTTTATTTATTTTATGTAAACAAACAGGTATTTACTTCATCATGCTACCTGCATTTAGTATATATATATATATATATATATATATATATATATATATATATATATATAATATATATATACCATTAACAAAATAATTTTGAAACATATTTCGCTGCTTCTAAAACATAAACTGTTGATAAAAAAAACATGCATTACGCAATACATGATCATGCTTCAACAAGACATGATATGTTTTAACACGATATGATCATATTTTAATAAAGACAATTATCTTTGATTGAAACATGTTCATGTCTAAAAACCATGCATTAAAAAAATATATATATATTTTTTCGCATTCTCAATTGGACTACTTCAAAAATATAACTTAAAAATTTTTGAACGTAGCAACTAATATATATATATATATATATATATATATATATATATATATATATATATATATATATATATACGCACAAACTAAAAAAAAATTGTACTTACAGCATTTTTGACAAAATAATTATAGTGTAATAGTAAAAATTTAAACAATCAATCAATATTAAATGTCACCAGATTACCTTCTCTGAACTGAAGTTAATATTATAACAAAAAAATATCCCCCCCTCCCATTACCCCAAATTTAGGGTATATGCGCTGAATTATCAATGCTGTAATTATTATTTAATATTGAATTTTAAGTGTGAATTGAGGTTATTTTTTTTACGAAATGAATACTTCCTGTAACACCATTTTCATTCAATTCCCAATGAAGCGAATAAACAACGACAACATACAATAAAAAAAATAAAATGAACGAATTTACATATTATTAATAATTCATTTTAGTGTTAACTGAAACGAAAAAATTAATTCAGAAAGTATTCTTATGGAAATAACTTTAAAATCGGGCAAAATTGTGTATACATTGTTATAGTCTGACTCATTCATTAAGAAATGCGCAAAAAGCTACAAATTATGCGGTTGTTTTTTACAACTTTACTGGTATCATGAACAATAAATAATAATATGAAATTATGAAATAATAATAATAATAATAATAATAATAATTCCTCTGGTAACATTTGGAATCTGTTCATATAAAATAATTGCCACTAATCACAATAATTTTTTTTATATAAAGTTCAAAAATCCTTTTACGATAAATTCTGAATTATTGACAAAGAGAAAGGCCACCTAATACCCAGTTTCGACAAAGAATTTGCTTTTCGTTCGATTACCAATGGAAGAAAAACATTGAGAGATTCACGGGCCAAGCAAAGTATATTACTGTAAGTGGTAAAACAGAAATACAAAAAAAGAGTGTTTTATATAATATCGAGTATCTTCATGAAAGACTGCGTCCCACCTTAGTGTTACAAAAGTCATGAGCCTGATCTGATTAAGCTTTGAATGGGTACAGTAACTGAACAATTTTAACTGACTATATAATCAGGTATATCGTGTACCTCGAATACAGTATGACGGGGTAAGAATGAATAATTGGCGTCTTATTAACGGTACACCAGGCTTACACGGTAGTTGGGTATGATGCATTTTCACCCAAATTGTGGATTAAAGTGTGGCCAATCTCTCTGAATGAAGTCCATCAGATGCCATGCCACACATCCCAAAGAGTGAAAAGGGGCTAAGTTTAAGGGGAAGAGGGAGGTGGTCTTACCAATTTTGTGCCTAGCAGAATACCCATAGTAGGGCAAGGGCATTGTCAACCTCATGTAAATCCCTGAAAATATTAAACCACCATCATCATTCATACAAGATCTCAACCAGTCTTTGTTGACTCACTCTCTCTCAAAGTAAACTTGCGCATAAATAGACTGTTCACGCGTTAACCAAAAATCATACACTTTTGATAATTAACATAAATGCTACATAGTCGGGGTTTCATAAGTTCGTAGGCAACAAAATTTTGAGCTTCATAATCAAAGCCATTATAGGCTGAAAGTTTGCAAAGTTTCAGTCAAAATATCCGAGTCTTCGGGTAAATGTCAATATTTCTGACTGAAATTTTGCTGAAAAATTTAGTTCGACAATTTAGCATTTCACTTAAAGCACAATAACCGCACTTCAGTACGATGGAAGGTGAAAAGGCAATAAAGTGAGAAACAAGGAACTAGTGGAGCTCGAACTAGAATCGCGTGAACGAACTGTTTATGGGGTTCTAGATGGCATAATCGGTAGGAGCGCTGACTCTGAAACACGAGAAGCGTGTATGAGTACCACTAACTCCGTTTCCCACTTTACTACCTTTTCACTTTCCATTTGAACACTTTTTAAAAGTAAAAACCGCGAATTGAACTAACTAACGCGCAATTAATATTTAAAGTCCCAACTTTTATACATCGTGTCTTTGCAATTATGATGCAAATAAATAAAGCCCAGTTGGCAAAAAGAATAAAAATAGCGTTTCTACTTGTTTCTACTTTCACGTGATATGAAAAAGTTTATGAAAATAATTTTTGGCGTTCGCTACTTCGCCATTACGTACACCTAATATTACTAATATGCCAAATTTTCATATACATAAGGTACTTTGTGGGTGAAAAAGAAGTGAGGATGATTTATTTTAAATAAGAAGAAAACCTAGGCACTATGGGAACTATAGTTTTCCGCAGGAATTGTCTACACATCCTCTCATCGTTCGAAAAATTTGTATTCGCATGGGCAAATCCGAGCTAGTAGTACAGCATCTCGAAATGAAAGAGAATCGATGTACCAAATCGTTGAGAGAACAAATCATCGTAACTTAATTTAACCTCTCTTAATCCGTTAGGTTACATTTACGTTACATTTGGTCACTTCATTCCTTGTCATTTCGACTATTTAGCCTTAATTATTTAATTAACTAAAGCCTATCTCTATCAAATCAGTCCACGTTCGCACTGAAACACGCGAGTAATTTCATAGAAAGGATTTCCAAAAGAAATATTTACTCCAGTAAAATTTTAACATTTACTTCAAGCTCACGAGGATATGAAGCTCAAAGTTTTTTCTAACCACGTTGTTTTCTAAATTCATTAACCGACTAGCTATTTCGGATTTCACAAAAGTGTATGAAAACTTGTAGAAGCGCGAACGGGTTATGTTAATCTGTAGACTTTGCCCCTTTTCCAGCAATTCTTTACTAAAACGTTAAAAAATTCTTAGAAAAGTGGCAAAAACATAAAATGGAAGTAGTTTTGCTTTTCCTTTGATTTTAATTAAACAAACTGACTGACAAACAGGCAGAGGAAATGGGAAACATAAAAATGCACGTGTGGGTTTGTGTTATTTTAATTAAAACATAAAAAAAAAGTACATATATATATATATATAAAAAGTATCTAACCAATTTTCCGTAGCCTAGTTGTATAATTATTTGAAAACAAATGTTGTGTCAGTAAAGTTTAAGTAGACTAGGATTCTAGCCTCCTTCCAAAGTTTTCATTAACTTTAATGAATTCAATCTTAGATTACATCGTTCATCTACGTTCATTACGTCTACGAATAATGAAAGTTAAGAAATTAATAAATTAATTAATAAATACAATTATTAATGCTAACACTGTTCAACATTCAAAGCAATTTTGAAAGCCAAATAGAGAAAGTGTCCTATTCTGCTTTGTTGTATTCAACAGTAATAAAGGATAAGATGATATTGTTTTGTAGACGCGAATGTTGATTGGTCAGGAACTAACACCCAAGACCATTTACTTTTTATAACTTCAGGACGCCCAAATGGGAGCCTACGTGGGTCATGCTAAAACCCAAAATGAGCTTTAAAAAAATCAAGCAAACGTGTCCGTGTGGGAAGCTCAGAATGTGCTTAGAAAGTGGCTATAAAGTCAAGCAAAGTGTTGTTCACGTGAACACAGCTTACGTACATAAATGGAGTTAGTTACCTAAATTAAGATTAGTAATGGGAAATTTTAAACAACCACTTACCATTTCTTCATATACTACCTTAAAAATGAATGCGGTAATACCTACTGATCAGGGGTAGATCGGACCTATGTTACTGGAAATGTCTACTTTAATACTTGGCAAAAACCATATTGCCTCTTTTAGTATTTTATTCTGGCGAACGCCATAAGATTTCATTCAGTCCTAAGGGGCCTCTTTGTCGTTAAAGAATTAAGAATCCATCAGTAAATGGAGGTCCGACCCGTGGCGTACTTTAATTTACTTAAGTGGAATTGAAAAGCCGTGTGTAAAGACTGCGAACGGAAACTAAGCTAGGTCTCTTCCCACTGAATATCATTCCCATTTCATTCTTGGCTCCAAGAGTAAGAAATCAGCGAGTGACAATCTCAAAGGAGACGATTCTCAAATCAATCTATTGCCATTTCCACTTTCATAGAAACTACTACTACTACTACTACAGTACTACTCGAGCTCGCAAATGCGCCACAACCCATTTTTTACCCTTCCTAAGTCAGGGAAGTGTTTTCTCAAAATTGGAATGCCCACTTTCGGACCGCAAATGGGAAAGGGAATGACAAAGTGGGAAATAATTACTAAACTAAACTAAACTAAATTTAAATAACTCTAAAACTAAAGCGAAGAAACTTTTAGTTTAAACTTACGTGGAGACGCGAACTTCTCTGCGTTCTCCTTCAGTAACTTCTCCCTGGCGAGGTCTGCAAGCGGTCCGAACAGGACGACGGGGCGGACGAAGCCAGGATGTCGAAGAGTAACCCTCTCGTACGCGGGAAATTTGGACACGGAATCGGCGAACACAACGTCTTCCCAATGATCCTGAAGAAGGCAGTGATTTTGCGGTTTTAAAGCGTTCAGATAGGCACAAAACCCGCTCACGACACAGTTTACGCAAAAGGCTTTACGCCAAATTAACTAAAACCTAAATCTCTTACCCTTACCCACAGAAGGGAGAGTGTGTTTCCAATTCCTTTACTATTATTTTCACTTTTCTTATAGCTCCATCAGGGATAAGTCATAACCATGTTACGACACAACTTCCGGTTAGATCAGTGAAGAGGTTAAGTGACGTTGGGTCTAGTCAGTAGTTAGATGGGTGACCGTCCTCTGCGTTCACATGATGTACGGACGCGACACGTGGTTCAGAATCCACATACAGCCGAAGGTTTCCTCTATCATATAACTTTTGATGTTCCGAAGGTTAAAAGCCAGTCTCATCTAAACATTACTTTTTTTATTGGGTTTGTTTAACCTCTTTCGCAACATCTAAGGTCATATGACGGAGGGGATCTACAGTTGTACGTGGGATCCGACCCACAGGTCGCTACGTAATCTGGACGTAGAGGACGGTCTCCTATCCAACTACTCTCCAGACCCAATGCAATGTCGTTTAACTTCGCTGATCGACGGGAAGAGGTGTTACGACATCGGCCAGGACGAAGCCCTCCAAACATTACTGTTACATCTCCATCAGAGGGGAACAAACGTTTCGTCCTACCTTCCCTAAGGACTTAGATCGCCTCGAGTTTCTTCTTCGCTTGAAGAATCCACTCCTGGATTCGGACTGCGTCTGTTCCTTTTTGGCCGCGTTAAACTGCGCCGTCGCAAGTTCTTCCGCTCGCGCTTTATTCGGGATGATCCCTTTCTGAGTTTCCTGATATTCCTCCCAATTCGATGAACCTGAACAGAGATGAAAAATTTATGATCAATAAGAAAATGGAGGGCACGGTAACTAGATATCAATAAAAAATGAATATGCAAGAGCAATCTCATGAAACTACTTTCTTCGTAACTTTTACGACAGATAAAGAATCGTGGTGGCGGGAATTAGACACGAGGTGCAGACATCAGGTAGTATTAACAGAAGCGACCTAAATCAACGTACCTGCCAAGCACCAACCACTCCGTTGTGTAGTGTGTCCACAACTCTAAAAATATCTCCCGATCTGAAACTTAATTCAGACTTCCCGCTCGGCTCATAGTGAAAATGGGTCCTGCAATTAAGAATTCATTAATAGGTAAAGGTAACATCCAAGCTCATTTTCTCACGACTTGGGGATGAATGTTGTTGCCCAAGGGTCACCTGAGCCAGGTTAGATCAATACGAAATGAAGCGGACAACTCAACTCCACCCGAAACCAGCGGCCGGGAGCAAACCAGCGCCACACCGCTCGGAGTCCCGACACCGTAACCACCGAGCACTCAGGATTTATTAATAGAATTAATGATAATGTAGGCTTGAACACATTATTTAACCGAAATTTCTCCCTTTTCAGTCGGCTTATTAACAGTAGCAATCCAGATAGTTCAGTTTGATCTATTTTAACATAATAATCGGATGAATAATAGCAGTCCAAATACCCAAGTATAGAAAATTTTTACTAAGTCGAACCTCTCCCCTATCCAGACGTGGGGTTTCCCCAATTTTGGGTAAGTAGCAAGATGCACGTTTGCTTATCCCGTCTATACTCATTAATATTATTCAATTTGATTTTTATTATGCATTTAAATGTGACACGTCTTGATAGTGTGACTCGTATTACGCAGAATTTTCTTTTTCAGGATTCCAGGTTCGGACTCAAGTTTTTAAGCACTGTTCATCAGAGAGAGAGAATAACCTGGACTAAACATAAGCTTAACGACAGTACCAGTTCCGATAGTGGCTTGAATCACTGCCTGTGACAATAACCGCCCGGAAGTGAAATGTCCCATTTTAAACTATACTCGGCAGAGTTATAAATCAATGTGAAACATTATTATATAATTATATAAGAGGGAGAGAGAGATCTCCAATACGCTAAAGACATTATAGTAACTCTACTGATCAGTGAACTCTCGAAGTACTTTTTCGAGCAGATTTGATAAATTGTAATATGAATGCGATGAATGTAGTGTTGCTATTTAACCATAGTGCTCAGAAAGCTCTCGTTCATTTGTCTTGGTTAATCTTGATTAACCTTTGTTTTGCTTCCTCCAAAATTGTTCATTTTGACAAAGGTCAAGCTTGTTGCTCTACCTTAGACCGAGAGCTTAACGGGGAATCCGAACTACGACACGGGTGGTCAGAAATTACAGTCCTCGCCCGGACTCAATCTCACGACCTCCCGATCAGCGGCCCAGCACCTTAACCACAAGGCTACCCAGGGTGTATATATACTATATAGTATATTATATATATATAATATATTAGTATAATTGGGCAGAATATTTTCATTGAAACATGCTTCATTAAAGACCAAGGCATAATTAGCATTAATGAGGTTCTTTTTGGCTTTTTCTAATGTTCGAACAAATGTTCTTTGTTCTTCAGAAAGCTTGAAAAGCAGATTGCCAGTTGTCATTTTCACTTTATTATCATAAGTTATATACGTGAGCTTCCGCCCTCCATAGGGCATGATCAGACTAGAATAGTCATATTTACATTTAAAATCCTAAAAATTAAAATTTAAAACTTCAAAAATCCTAAAAAGGGGGGGTGTCAGGTTTTAAATTTCTTAAATAGGATTTTGAGTTTTTTTCAGAAAATTAGTAACTATGATTTTTAGGAGGTTTATATTTGTAAGCGAATTTTTTTCTGAAAGTGTGTTAATACTTTAAGCGCATTATCCTAATGCGGCTACGCCTTACCTTATATAAAAGAGATCTCCCTTCTGCGTGTTTAGAATGTGTTGGTAATCGTTGACTCTGGTTTGCACGATCAAGTCGATCTGGTCTTGCAGACTCATAAGATACAGAACGGCTTCCTCTCTCGTAACTCCGTTCATGTCCATGTCGTTCACCTGAAGGAGGAGCGACCAATTTAGGATTCCCAAGAAGGGTTTTTCAATAGATTTCACTAAATATCAACCCCTACTTCTTAAGGCTTCAAAAGAACACTTTCCATATGTTTATTGCCTGATTTCATCTCATTTACGCAATGTCAGCCAACGTTCAGTTAAAAAGAAACCCCAGATCAGTTTTAATTCTAAAATCGTGACATTTAGATTAGCTTGCAACACAAATCATCATATCAAATAAATAGGGCGTGTGCGGGAGGAAGATGGGCTAGGGATCTACAGTATATTGTGTGAATAAAAAACATTGAATTTAGGTTGTTTTCATACATGGCTTAAAATTATAAATTTACGTCTCGTAGCTCGATCGGTTAGGGCGCCGCCCAACAGTGCTGAGACTCCGCTCAGTCGTGGGTTTGAATCCCAGTACTGGGACATGGTTCTTACCTTACTTCTCAATCCTAAACTACTAAATTCTGCCTTAAAAGTTCAGTTTATTGACACTACTCAGAATGACTCATTTTGTCAAAATTAATGAAATGGAATGAAATTGTCCGAGACATGTTAAGTGACTACTACTACTACTACTACTGGAAAACTGTCCAAAGCATCTACGGGATAATGGGTCTTGTAAAAGTCTAACCTTAAGAATTTTATCTCCTGGGATGAGTCCTTGAAGCTGGGCTTGGGACTTCGGTTGAACGGCTGTAACGAAAATGCCAACCTCATTCCCTCCAGTGAGTCGAATGCCAACGCTACCTTCCTTCTTGAAACTCACGAATCGAGGCTCCGGTCTGAAGAAGGAAGAGGTTTCAAAAGGGTCAAGAATGCCAGTTTAAAAAAAAAAAAAAAAAAAAAAAAAAATACGAGAAATAGTCCAAAAAAAAAAAGGGGATGTCTTCAAACGGTAAATATGTCCGTCCAGGGTAAACTGTTTTAAAAAAATCTTGAAACAAATACTCAACTTTTTTATATGTTAATTTCAGCTTCTGTATGAACGTCGTGTGGAGGAATAATGGATTCTTGTTTGTTTAAGTATATAACACTTTATACGAACGCTATTTCATGAAGTTAAGCGAGTCTTTTTAAAAGGCTTTAAGTGTTGGATGTTTTCAGAACCATAAAATTTCATTAACGAATGAACGTAGTTTCGGAAAAAAGTTCGCTTACATTTTAAGGGGCATAAAATATTACTCAATCAGTAATGACTGTTTTGCTAAAAGAAGAAGAAAAAAAAAAGATTATATATTACTGCCACCAAATAAGAAAAAAAAAAAAAAAAAAAATATTACCAATTAGTAATTATTATTTATGCTTTTCAGAAGTTTTATTCTTCAAGGCGAACTTCTTTCGGAAACTGTACAATTCCCCATATTTTACTGGTGCTTAAAAAAATGTACATTGAACTTCGTATTCAAAATTCCATAAATTACAAATTCTCAAATATTACAGACGTTTGACTTAGCGTTCATGCATTAAAAAAGAAAAGTAAACTAATGCAATTTATTCAAGTTCAAATGAAAAAAGTTTAAGAACAGATATATAAAAAAGTTATATGGATATGCGCAAACAAAATTATTCTACGGAAGATTTCTCCAATATTGGGAAAAAGTTGGAGATGTATCATTTCAAACGGGCGGCGGAGAGATCTTAGCGAGCACCTCGCCGTGATCTAATTAAGTTTAAATAAAAATCAAATGAATAAAAAGCGTTTTAATGAAGGTAAAAAAAGGCGAATGAAACATTTTAAGCGCGGAACAGAAATATCATTAAAGCTATCCACTTAATTCGCGAGAATTTTTATGGAAATGAAATAGAATGAAAAGTACAAAGCTATTTTTACCAAAGGTGAAAAGTATATATATTATCTATATAATATTACTGGAATAAGAATGATTTAAACTCACTACGGGGAATTAATACATTTCGTAAGCGATTAAAATAATACCATCTTTTATACACATTCCAAACCGACGGAGGAATAACTCCGCTAAAAGAATAATAACGTCCTTCGCAGAACGAAATTCCACCATTTTGACTCTTCATAAGCGGAGAATCATTCTTTGAATGAAGTTACTATTCCTTGCCCTCGCTCCAATGCGGAGGAAGAGGTGGTTTCTTCCCGCCCTTCCTGGCCCTCCCTTTTTAAAAGCTCAAAAAACGAGAGAAGACACTGACAAAGTATCCATTCGTTCGCTAAGCAAATAAAAGTGTTTTAGTTAAAACTGAGATTTAAGATAAAAGTTAAAAACAATTCTAGCGAAGAAAACTAATTGTCTTCAACTTTTTCTTTTATTTGTCTTCGGAAACAGAATGGATTTGCGTCGCAAAAATATTTTCACTCGCTAAACTGTAACGTTTAATCGATGCTTTGCCTATTGGCTAATGCAATTATTACTTACTTAGAATGTAGTTTTCATTACAATTTCTTTACAGTTTTTACAGACCCATTATCAACGAAACTATAACTGTATTAAAAAAAATTCAAACTATGGACTCATTATTAATAGAGTAAAGTATAAAAACAAAAAGAATTTTGAGCCATTTTCAATTTAAACTATTTAAGGAAAAAATATTTTTGCGAGAACTTATCAGTAAAACAACATTAAAAAATGACGATATAAAAGCATTAAAAACTCCAAACGCTCTACAATAATTCCGAATCAATTCAATTCCAATTTTTATTAAATATTGAAACAAATTTTTATATATATGCGCCTCGGTGGTGTAGTGGTTAGCTTCGCTGACTACGAATCCATCGGCCCCGGGTTCGAGACCCGACGGCAGCCGCGCGGAGCAAAACCCAGCTGTTCATCCTTCCACACAATAAAGAAAATGGTTGGTTGATAAATGGGTACTCTGGGTTGCCTAGACGCTGAGCTGCTGGTGGGGCGTGGTTCGGATTCCACGTTAAACTGTAGGTCTAAGGTGGAGTGAAAAGCTTGACCTTCGTCAGAATGAACAATTCGGGCGGAAACACACCAAAGTTTTATATATATATATATATATATTTATTCTCCAAAAGGGTTTTGTAAATTGATGTTATTGAAATTTAATCCGGAATTATTTCGAACCCAATTTTAAGTTGTACCCAACAAAGCCAACGGACCAACCGGGAAGGTATTAATTATCCAAGGTAAATACCTTGAATATCGGAAACGGAACTGTGAACATGTATTTCCGGTAATGAAATGTATTAAGATTCTTACCGCATTACCAATTTACATAGAAATAAAAAATGGACTCGAAATGTGTCCTGTAATAAGTCAACCGAACGTACTAAAAGCGCAGCTGTCACTACTAAATTTCTATACGTTCATCGTGCCTTCCCTCCAGCCGATGATCGAATAGTGGGTACGACCTAAGCGGGTTTCTAACTTTAATTTAGAGCGTGTGGAGTGTGCTGGTGCATGGGCAGGACGAAAACATACGGTGGGGGTCCATTCTCTTTAGCGGGTGAATGTGGGTCAGCGTGTGGCCCGCCGTGGGGTGGTGCGTTTCGAGAGAAGTAATCTTCAGGGCGTGGGAGGGGGGGCCGTGGGGGTGGGGGGGCGTCATCCGAGGGGGAATTTAGGTCATCGAACCCAAACCCCCCGTCAGCAGAAAACCCCATGCGGTTGGGGTACCTGTGCGCCAAGGCAGGAAAGATAAGTTGGTATTTTCCAAACCATTAATGGGAAATAGGAATGTTAGCATTATTATTATTTATTATTAATTATTATTACTGGCATTCAAAGTGTGTGTGTGTGCAGGGGTCGAGCGTGACAAGAGGGAAGAAGTGGGATAAAAGGTAGCTTTAATACTATCAATTATTCACTAATTGCTCCACTGCACAATATGTGAACTTTGGTATTATGAAGGTTGCGAATTATTCTCACAATAGCTTAACAAAAGGGAAACTACTTTTAAACATTATAAAAAAAAAAATCTAAGAACAACTACGTGTCAAGTACATTCTAACACTCGGGTGCAGCTCGCTGAATCAACGTGAATCAAAGCCAAAATCCCATCCACACCAAACTATTTAGTAAAGCGACAAATACTGAAAATAAAAGCCCGTTTTCACGTTATAAACATCGGAACAATTTTATTAAAAAAAAAGTGGTCGTACGTGGTCGAAGTGTTCAACTTTTAGAAACTTAGTTAATTTACAACTTTTTTTTTTTCTTACCACAAGGTCGTTTAAGACCTCGAGAAAGAGGGGAAAAAATGAAATAGCGTTTCTGTTACTTTTTTTGTTTTTGAACTTCTGGGTGGATGATATCGTAAATTTGAACTTTTGCTTAACAGGAACAATTAGCTAATTCCCCTTTTCACCCCTTTTTCACTCTCAACGAATTGGACAAAATTTACACGAAATGGAAAATGAATTTCCACCTCATTTTGTAAATTTCTTCAAATAATAATAATAATAATAATAATAATAATAATAATAAATAATCGATTACTATAATATCGATGTTGTTAGAAAGAGAAATCTATTTTAAACCGTCAACAAATAAAATGACCGTCTGAATTTTTAAGTTATTCGACAATTCACCATTTTTCGAATGTCATTTAGATCATAATAAATTTCATAATTATCGACTCGGTTAATTTGTGTGCGCGCGAGTTCTTGTCTTCCCTACGGAATCGCGATAATCTTGATACACAAAGCCTATCGCGACACGAACGTGCATATCACGACATCAGCAGTGTCGAGGTGGTTTATCTTTACAAATATCTTTTGTCGTGAAGGGGACATAATTAAGACTACGTTAGTGGGGAAGCCAAACAGTGTGTGTGTGTGTGTGTGTGTGTGTGTGTGTGTGTGTGAGAGATGCGCGCCTATTGAAGACAAATCACTGAAATGAGCTAAATTTCAACTTAAGTTAACCTGACCTCAACATGACTCACGTTAACCATTTTTTTTTTATTATTAAAGTCAACTTCAGGCTCGTGAATATCAATTATTAATATTAACGTTTGGGGTTATTTAACCTCCTCCATACAGCAAAGGGTCGTGTGACGGAGGGGACCTACGGTTTTACGCGGGATCCGAACCGTCTTAGACGATTCAATCCATCATTTGAATGGAAAGGACAATCACCCATCCAACTACGAAAGAGACCTAACGTCGCTGATCTAATGGAAAGTGGTGTTAAGACTCGGTCCGTGAATTGTTATATTTAAAACAAACTGCATTTTCCCTACGCTGAAAATGTAAACGAAAATGGCGGCCGTTTCAGTACAACAAAACTAGAATTCCTCTCACGGGTCGTAAATGGGATTGGTTGTCACATACATTTTACTTTTTGCGCGCGCATGAATGCGGACAGCAATAAATGACGATTTCATCCCTCAACTCTAAAGGCTGTTGTAGCCCCACCGGCTCTTGCAGTGGCTGGTACGCCAGGCTCTTTAGCAGATACCTCGTCCACCAGCACCAAAGGCCCGGTGTCATAGATACCTTTTCTACTCGTTTACACGGCAAAAAATTCACCAATTAAATATATTTTTTACATATTTTTTTACAGTCCTAGAACAAAAAACCTTATTTAACCCTTTCATGTCATATGGGCGCGAATGAGACCATCAAATTTTATGAGATTTTAGTCATTCTGGAGATATAACACAAGTGGTTTTTTGTGGCATGAAAAGTAAACGAAAATCAGGTATGAAAGGGTTAACTACTATTTAATCATCATTATCCGATAAAGAACGTATAATAATAATAATAATGATGAAGTACAAATGGTTACTTAAATTGGGAGAAAATGGAGAAATACTACTTTTGTCGCTATGACTCGAAGAGCGAGTACGCACGTAAGAATATATTCCATAAATAAGTTAAAACAAGTAAATTAATTAACACTTAATTAACCCACAATATACTCGTCGATAGAACGTCAAATCGATCGGATGTAGTAAGGCCAAAAAATAAACCTAATTTCAAATCTCTACGACAGATGGCGCCACCGAGCTATTAGCGTGTGGGGAGAGAAATGAAAATAATAAGATAAAAATAATAAGAAGCAATTTTCACTCCTAAGGACAATGCTTAAACAATATAAAATTTTCAACAGCGTTGATACAACTCTTCGGGGAAGGGGAGGGGTGGAGTTGAGGATTTATGGGAAGGGGGCTGACGATTTACCTCACTTTTCCTCAACTGCGCAAAAAGAAAGCGAAAATTTTTACTTTTTCAAAACAAAGAAAAAGAGAATTGAAATTATTCATAAATTAGCAAATGGGCTGTGGACCAAACTTTCCCAGAGTAAATTATGTTTGGGTGTAAGTCAGAAAAGGGGAAAAACTGATCGTCCCAACTAAACAAAAGTTCAAATTTATGAAACCTTGGGGTAAAAAAAAAAAAAAAAAAAACATGAAAAGGATGAAGAAAAAACATGAAAAGGATGAAGAAAAAGAAAAAGAAAAAAAAATCACATAATTTATCAGCTTCTGATGTTAACTTAAAAACTATATTAAAACTGCAGAGATGATGTTACGTGTCTGAGTAAAAAAATAAGTGTTTCGTCTCGAATGGCCAACGATATTTCAATTCTAAAGAAAATACTAAATGAAATATATTATTATTATTAAAACAACCAATACCTCCTAAGGTTGTTTTTGGCTTCCAATTCATGGTAGGGGATGTTCTTCATGACGTCGGAACCTCCCCTTGTCGGGGGTTGGACGTAAAGATTTTGAGTAGAATAATTGGGTCGCGTGTCGCTGATATCGGGACTACGTCCATCTGTAAAGAAAACTGAAATTAATGACCTCAATCTCGCAGTGAAAAAGAATTACAAACATGACCTCGATCAAGCAGTGAAAAAGGATTACAAACACATTTTTTGTAGTCTTTCTTTCTCTCTCACAAACTGTAAGAATAAATCTTGAAGCAATTTATTTTCATTACAGTTCAATGCCGATGCTCTTTACTGTATCGTTCGTAACTTTGGGTAAACAGTAACTCCCTTCCCCACTCACGAGGGGAGAGGTTCGTCTTCCTAAAATATTTAATGCGTAGATGCCCAAGAGGTAAAGCAATCTACAGCTTATCACTCGACAAACAAAGGATTGGCTGACAAGGCTCGTTTGCTATTTTTGTTGATAATCCGGTACAATCATTTGCATAATAATAAATTAAATTTATTATTATGCAAATGATTGTACCGGATTATCAACAAAAATAGCAAACGAGCCTTGTCAGCCAATCCTTTGTTTGTCGAGTGATAAGCTGTAGATTGCTTTACCTCTTGGGCATCTACGCATTAAATATTGCAAATCCGCAAACTCAAAATCACTTCCGCAAACGCAAATTCACTAATTTGCGATGACTTTGCCGCAAACGCAAGTCCGCAAACGAAAAACATACTTCCGCAATTGCGGAATTTGCGGTTTGCGGAAGTGTTTGCGGAAGTGCCCAGCTCTGCCTGAGGCTGAGTGATAATATGAATGTTTTCGAGATGAATAAAACTCCGCTCCAACTTTTGCGTCAATTTTTATCCGTGTTAATTTTCTTTTTATTTTGTTTTTTAACCCAGTAACTACTAAGGATCATATCTCTTAAATTTTCACATGTTTATACAAATTTTTTTTTCGAATTTCACCCCACGTTAGAGTTTTAATTAAAAAACTCCAAATCAAATTACTACTACTTTATGCTATCTTAAGCTTATACGCATCCAGTGATTTATTTTAGGGTAGGTTAGCTTAATCTAACTTAACCTAACCCCAAGAAAGTTCTATTTACAAAATACGAGTTAATGGTAAAAAAAAGTGTCTTCCTATTGATGCTACTTGGGGATATTATATATATATATGATACACACACACACACACACATATACCGGTGTATATATATATATATATATATATATATATATATATATATATGATACACAGACCGTGCATGGAACAAGGAGCTCTTCTGGGAAAATTAAATTCACTATAGCCTGAATAAGTAATGGTAAATGACAAACACTATAGTATTTTCTTTTTCGTGATGTTAGCCCGACGTGGGCAACGGGTCACTCGCAAAGAGGCCCCAAAAATATAGCTTCCCTCACCAGCTATCTGCAAAGCACATAGGATCCAGCTTTCGGACAGGATCTAGGAATCCCATATACCGTATATATATATATATATATATTAGTGAGGAATAAGAGGACAAGAAGGTGGTATATATTTATTAATCAGACGTTTCGGAAATTCAATTTCCATTATCAGTGCTAAGAAATAAAAATTAAAAATAAAAGTGAACAAACATATAGGTAAAGATTTTATACAATATATTAGTCTTATTATGATAATTTATAATTAAAATGATAATTTAAAAATAATTTTTTTTTTTTACATAAAATGCAAAGCAGTAAGATATATAAATAAATGTTATCGGGTGAAACGAATATTAAAAATAAAAACATACCGGGTTATTGTACGAGGGGAGATTTAATCTAATTGTATGAAGGTTGGCCACTTTAACAGTCAACCATTCCCAACCTTCATACAATTAGATTAAATCTCCCCTCGTACAATAACCCGATAAGTTTTTATTTTCAATATTCGTTTCACCCGATAACATTTATTTAAATATTTTACCGCTCTACATTTTATGTAATTTTTATATTTTTATTTTAAATTATCATAATAAGCCTAATATACTGTATAAAATCTTTTACTATATTTGTTCACTTTTATTTTTAATTTTTATTTCTTAGCACTGATAACGGAAACTGAATTTCCGAAACGTCTGATTAATAAACATGTACCACCTTCTCGTCCTCTTATTCTTCACTAAATTGCGGTTCCCCAAGAACAAATTCTTCAGATCAAGGTGTGTGTGTGTGTGTGTAACAATCGGTGTCTGAAACTAGTCATTTTTGCGTAATGCCTGTGACCCTAACTCACTTCATGAAGGTTAAGTCAGATAAAGTTAAGTAGTTAGTAATGCGTAATGTCTGTGATTAAGGGTCCTAGGTATTACGTGAAATTACTGGTGTGTGTGTGTGTGTGTGTGTGTGTGTGTGTGTGTGTGTGTGTGTGTGTGTGTGTGTGTACAGGGTGGCGCAAAAGTCGCGCACCATAGGTATTTTCAGTGCTGACTACAATATCCTCCTTTGATTACCCTCGGTTTTGCTTCCGCCCGAATTGTTCATTCTGACGAAGGTCAAGCTTGTCACTCCACCTTAACCCACAGTTTAACGTGGAATCCCAACCACGCCCCACCGTGGGCGGTCAGAAATCACAGTCCTCGCCCCACTCGATCTCATGACCTCCCTATTAGCAGCCCAGCGTCTTAACCACTAGGTAGGCTATCCAGGGTACCCATCTATCTACCAACCAACTTTTATTGTGTGGAAGGATAAACAGCTTGGTTTTGCTGCGCGCCGCCTGCCGTCACCGGGTTTCGATCCCGGGGCCGATGGATTTGTAGTCAGCGATGCTGACCACTATAATACCGAGGCGCATAATATGAGTATATTATTTTTTCTTTTAGGTAGGGGATGGCTGCGAAATTAACAATAGACGAGAGGGTGAGCTTCGTTTTAATATATGGAATACAGGTACAACAAATCGATCAATCGGTACAGAATTTAAATTATTAAATTACAACCTCATAACCAAATTATTTATTTGGCAACAACTATTAGTCAATGCTAATAAATTCTTAATTCAATCAATTGGATACGGATGCATTATCATAAAAATGGTATAAAAATAATACTTGAATAATTTTCTTTTTGCGTTTTATTGCCTTCAAAAGTATACTGTTAATATTTTGATTACTTCCCAATCAATATCATTCTCGCTTGGAAGTCTGCAAATGAGAATGCACAAAGTAAGAAAATCCACATTTGATTTTAAAAGGATTTCAAAATACGTTGAACGAATACGTTTTCTTTTGATCCAATACTATATTTGTTGCCACAAGTGGACTCCGAAACGTGGGCTAACGACATCTGATTGACGTGGCATAAAATTGACAAGTTAATATAGGTTACATAAGGTTAGGTTAGGCAGGCTTTTCAGTGTGTCGATATTATTATATTCCATCAACCAAATGGGTATAGGTCCCTCGAAAAGGGGCACTTCGGAAACCATTGTAGTAATAATACTCTTATATACCGTTTATATAAAGCCAGAGCCAACTCTGAATGAATCCTGACCTTTGGTATTGAGATCAGGTGACAACTGCGGGGAGTAACAGCCTGGGTTCTCTCTCCTGACGAGGAGTTGGAGCCTCTCCTTGGTTCCTTCAAGGAGCTTACGCGCATCCTTCAGAGAGAGGTTCTCGGTGGTGTTGTTGTTGATCTTGAGGAGGACGTCTCCTTCCATGAGACCTCCGTCCTTATCGGCGATCGTCCGGTTAAGAATTTCCTTCACGTATATCTTACACCCAAGAACGATCCCGAAATCTGTGAAGAAGAAAAAGAAGATCATCGATCAACTTCTCACGAATTGAACCTCATCGTTATTTTCGGATCAACGGAACATAATAATTCTCACTCTTTTTAACCTTATAATTAATCAATGATTGTCGTTCCCGTTATTTTAATTATTATTATTTTCAAGTACGTACATGGAATATTGGCGCTACAAGTTCGTGTCATTCGGTAACCAATATTGGTATCGATGATGATGATGATGATGATGATGTTCGGGGTTCTTTAACCTCCTTCGTAACATCTATAAAGGTCATATGACGGAGGGGACCTACAACTTTACGTGGGAACCGAACCACTACCCAACCAGGGAAGACCCAGAAAAAAAACCTTTATCACCGAATTCTAAGGGTCCAAAACGAGATTCGAATCCAGGACCCTGAAATTAAGAGCCAGACGTTCGATAGCAGGGGTGGGGAAACCCTCGCCCGCGGGCGAAATTTCGCCCACGAGCTAATTTCAATTCGCCCGCTTTTAGGTATTTATTATTTACTAAAAATTATTTATTTACAGCCCAGCAAATAGCTTTTTAAAATACATCTTATATACAGCGTGTCCCAAAGAAATGTATACCCACTTTGTTCGATAATACCAGCTATGAGGATAATAAATATATTACTTTTTATATGTTTTTTAATAAAGAATTTTCTCCTGAATCTAAATATGTAATTATGTTTATTAAAAATTGAAAAACAAAAAAGTTAC
This sequence comes from Bathynomus jamesi, assembly GCA_023014485.1. Lineage (NCBI taxonomy): Eukaryota > Metazoa > Arthropoda > Malacostraca > Isopoda > Cirolanidae > Bathynomus > Bathynomus jamesi. The sequence goes on from JAJOZX010006606.1 coordinate 191,955, forward strand.
AGATGTTTAAATTATAATTATTATTTTCGAGACTTCATGTGCGATATTTTCTAATACAGGGTGTCCCAGAATTAACTATCTATTTCAATGAAATCGGACAAATTTTTTAAAAACACTTTTATTTATGTTTATCATGTTTAATATGTGTTAAAAATGTATAAATTTCTAAATTTTTTTCATAATTTTATTTTCATAATTTTTTTCATTATCTGGACCGTCTGAAGTCATAGAATGGCAGAGAGACTCTCCAAAAGTTAACGTGTGGCTTGGAATGACCAAATCCAAAATTTATGGCCCATTCTTCTTTGCGGAAGCAACTGTAACAGGTACCGTCTACCTTGATATGCTTCAGCAGTTTCTCGAACCACAGCTTCTTGATGATGGCATTCTTGATAATGTTGTGTTTCAACAAGATGGAGCACCATAAATTTTGGATTTGGTCATTCCAAGCCACACGTTAACTTTTGGAGTCTCTCTTTGCCATTCTATGACTTCAGACGGTCTTTCATTGGACCAGATAATGAAAAAATTATGAAAATAAAATTATGAAAAAAATTTAGAAATTTATACATTTTTAACACATATTAAACATGATAAACATAAATAAAAGTGTTTTTAAAAAATTTGTCCGATTTCATTGAAATAGATAGTTAATTCTGGGACACCCTGTATTTTTGCACGTATACGAGATAAGTTTGAAACCGACGGCACTGTGCAAAACTTACAAAAACAACGTTCTGGAAGACGTCGAACATCTTAGATAAAGTGTCATTTAACCATGGAATTTGTAAATTTTTTGAATTAACTAATAATTACAACATTTATGCTTCAATATCAACACTAAACATAAGTATCTCAAAACAGTCGGTTAAAATATTAGAAAATATCGCACATGAAGTCTCGAAAATAATAATTATAATTTAAACATCTGTAACTTTTTTGTTCTTCAATTTTTAATAAAAATAATTACATATTTAGATTCAGGAGAAAATTCCTTATTGAAAAACATATAAAAAGTAATATATTTATTATTCTCATAGCTGGTATTATCGAACAAAGTGGGTATACATTTCTTTGGGACACGCTGTATATAAGCTTAAAATTTGCCAGACGCCCGCGGAGGTGTTTATGTTATCGATTTTCGCCCTTAGTACTGAAAAGTTTCCCCACCCCTGTTCTATAGTGTTCCCAAGCGGCCAGTTTTAGTATACTTCACGCCAAATTATAGTTGACCTTTAAATACAAAAATTAAATCCTCAGCATAAAATGTGTCCTGAATAATGATAAACAAAGTTCCATAAAATAACAATTTAACGTTAAGTTTTTATCATTTCTCTCACAGATCCACTCAAAAAAAAAAAGTGAGTGTTAATCTCCAAGCTGTAAACTAAACTTTGGACGCAAGTGAAGAGAGAAAAGGCTGCAAAGTGAGAAACTAGGAGCTAAAGAGACTCGAAACCGCGTCACGTGGTTTCAGAATCAGAAGGTTGACTGATTTGGGATCTTACCGTCTTTCTTTTTATTTTTGGTAAGTGTAACCTTGAGAGTCTGAGGTTCCGGGGTGGCTGGGAGGACGATCCGTCTCTTGACGACCAAATGAACCGTTTGTCCGGAGTCCCTCAAGATTTGAACCGCTCTAGCGTAGTCCACGTTCTCTAGACTGATCCCATTCGCAGATATTAACCGATCATTTACTCTGAAACATGCATACTATGAAAACTTAGTGTATACATTTATCTACCTATATCTATCTAGTATATATATTAGTCAATGTGTGAAACCAGTCATTTAACGTAGTGCCTAAAAGGTTTTAGGCATTTCGCGTAATGCCACACCCTTAATCACTTTGTGAAGGTTAGGTTAGGTTAGTAATGCTTGTGATTAAGGGTCATAGGCATCACGTGAAAAGACCTTGGAAATAAGTTAAATAGTTTGATTTACAAGAGCAAAAGGCATAGTAAAATAAATCTAGAAATAGCAATAAGGATTCAAAGAAATTCTTCAGTTTTTATAAATAAAATAATAAAAAACAGGATAGAAGTGGCCCAATAGAACATAATAATAGGATAGTTGAAAATGACCACGATAGTTAATATTTTTGATGACCTGTTCACCAACATTTTTTTTGCACAGCTGATGGTAGTTGTTTCCTTTGCATTTTCATCTCTGATTACGAAAATAACGAAATTTTGCTATCACGTCAGGTTTTTGAGAAATTTGGGGCTCAATTCTTGACCAAATTTCCATATAGATGATAAATTGAACAAATTATTAAAAACTGCATCTACCCAAAAGCTGAGAGTATCCCAACAGAAAATGTTTTAGCTAATGTAGGATGATGTAATTTCTGCTCCTGACACGTTCAAACTCACCCGAGCTTAATGATCTGATTCGAAATTTGAATTTATCGAAAAATGAAGCAGAACTTTTAGGGTCCAGATTACAAGGATGGAACTTGCTCGCAAATGATACCACCATATCCGTTTTTTGCAAACGCCAAAAAAATGTATCAAAATTCTTTTCTATGACTGTTGATCTTTCTTTTTGTAATGGCACTGCTAGTTTGATAATGGCCCTAGAACACGATCATAAACCTTTAGAATGGCGACTTTTCATCGATTCGTCAAAACTTAGTTTGAAGGCTGTCCTGTTGCATACTGGAAATATCTATCCTTCAGTTTCTATTGGACATGCTGCTGTTCACATGAAAGTGTCGTATGAAAATGTAATTTTAACTAAATAAAATAAATTATAAAAGATACAACTGCCACATCTGTGGTGATCTCAAAGTCATTGGGCTGCTTCTTGGTTTACAGCTTGGCTATACAAAATATTGCCGTTTTCTTTGTGAACAGGACCAGCAGAACAAAGAATTCTCATTATACTGTTAAGAACTGGCCACCTCGTCAATCTTTCACTCCTGGACAAAAAATGTTGCGTGCCATAAATTGGTGGATCCTGAAAAAGTTTACTTGCCACCTTTACACATCAAACTAGGATTGATGAAAAATTTTGTTAAAGCAATGGACAGAGCGGGAGATGATGGATTTCAGTACTTGAAACAAAAATTTCATCCGATTAGCGATGCCAAAGTAAAAGAGCGAATTTTCGTTGGTCCACAAATAAATGAGTTAATGAAAGATGGTGCCTTTGATGAAGTCCCGAATGAATCTGAAAAAACAGCTTGGAATGCTTTTAAAGCAGTGACCCAGAATTTCTTAGGTAACAAAAAATCACCTAACTATGCAGAAGTGGTTGATGAACCTCTCCAAGCTTACGGATCATTGGGATGTAATACGAGTTTAAAAATTAATTTTTTGCATTTGCACTCAGATTTTTTCCCGCCAAACCTGAGAGATGTTAGCGATGAACGTGGAGAGAGATTTCATCAGGACATTTTTGCGATGGAGAAACGATATCAGGGCAAGTGGAGTCCGAACATGTCGGCTGATTACTGCTGGACGCTAATAAGGGAAGCCTCAGATGTCACTTACAAACGAAAATCATCAAGAAAAACATTTTAAGTAAGTAAAAAAAACATTTTAATATGGTCCTTGTGTATAGATTTTTCCATTATATTCGAATATAAAAGTGATTTTCTCAAAAACGTGACGTTATAGCAAAATTTCGTGGTCATTTTCGTAATCAGAGCACAAAAATCTATAGGAATCACCAAATTTCATTTGAGAGAAAAAAAAGAAGTTAAAAATCTGTTGCACAGTTATTTTAGCTCTTTTTAATGAAGAAAATTTGAATAACTGATTTTAATTCTTTAGTTTCTCTAAACTGGCATTTTGGTAAGATTCATATAAGGATGCTGTAGGCGAGTAATTAACATAATGAAATCAAATAAAGCTGGTGATTCTGATAATATTTATGCCACGATTCTCGGGGAAGGGAAGAACAACTTATCCGAGGCACCTAACTATTTTGTTTGTTAAATCTATTAATTATGCAGACTGCAGAGGTACATGATGAATGGAAAAGAGCGAAAGTGGTACCCCACTTAGTAAAAAGGAGGTAGGAAATTATATTCCTGTTAGTCTAGTCTATTATCAGTAGTGGGGAATATACTAATAAGAACTATAAAGAATATGAGTGAAGACCATTTGGATAATTTTAATCTTATTTCAAGTTCCCAACATGGATTTAGATCAAGAAAGCCTCGTTTGTCTGGTCTCTTAGACATTTTAGAGTTTGTAACTGATCAGGTAGATGGTGTACACGATGTATATGTTTTTTATTTGGATTTTAGTAAGGCATTTGACCAGGTTTCACGGAGGAGACTTTTGTATAAATTAAAAACTCACGAGATATCCGGGTCAGAAGAATGGTAAGAGGACAGAGAACAGAGAGTAATTTTAAATGGTCATGAATCAGGGTGGCAGAAAGTGAAACGTGGGGTACCACGAGTCTATTACTCTTTATTCTATCTCTAAATGATTTAGAAAAGGGATTAGGTAGTAAAATATTTAAATTTGTAGATCACACAAAAGTAGTTGCCACAAATATATAAAATTTTTATAAACTACAAAAAGATCTTGATAGATTAGTTGCTTGGGCTAGTAAATGGCAGATGGAATTCAATGTTCGAAAATGCAAAGTCACGCATTTTGGTAGAAATAATGAAAACTTTAGTTATGAGATTCAAGGAAACTGGTTAGAGGGGGGGGGGGGGGGGGGGGGGGGGGGGGGTAAGACAGGAAAAAGATCTTGGCGTTATAGTGATCTAAAGTTTTCTAAGCAGTGCTTAGAGGCTAGAAATAAAGCAAATAAAATGTTAAGTATTATTAAGAGAAATGTTAGTTACAAAAGTAAGGAAGTCGTCTGTAAATTATATAATACTTATGTTGGGTATCACTAGAATACTACACTCAAGCTTGGCCTCCTCACCATAGGCACGCTATAGATATGCTTGTTTGAGGGGAGATACTACCATAGATGTTCAAAATGTTTTCAGGTTTGGAGAATTTAGATGGAAACTCTTTCTTATTAGAGCTTAACGAAAGAACTCTTAGGCATAATAAGACAAATAGGAAACAGATTCGAAGACTGGATCCACGAAAATACTCTGTCATGGAATGGTAGAATTTCGGGATGACTTGCCATGTGATGTGGTAAATAGTAGCTCCTCAGTTAATTTTAAGAAAAAATTGGGCGCTTTCATGCATGAAAAAGGGTTGGTAAATTGTGTAAATAATGTATATTTTAGCACAAGTTATATAGGCTACTCTGGTAGCTCCGTAAATAGTTAAGTTTAATTACTGACTTAAAAATGATATTTTGCAAAATTTATTATAAAATACAGGGTGTCCATAAATGTTTACCCTGAAAACAGTATGCTCTTGTTTTAATGACGAATCTTACATCAGTTTTCTTTTTACAGGTGATCTCGTACACGGATAGAGTTTCTGTGCTGGTGTGTTTCGTCTACCGCATTCGCCGCTACGAGCGCTGTAGTAGCTGTTCAGTTAAGATGACGTCTGTGACAGAGAAGGCACAATGTGTTGTGTGGCTTGCAGAAACAAAATCTCCTGTCAGTGTTCAGCGAAGGTTCAGAACAAAGTATGGAAAGAATCCACCTGATGTGAAGTTAATTAAGTCGTGGATGAAAAAATTCTTGGAAACGTGGAAAAGGGAAAGAGCAGTGGTAGACCATCAGTTTCCGATGGGACGGTGGAAAACATTCAAACTGCTTTCACACGGTCACCAAGGAAATCGGTGAGACAAGCTTCATGCCAACTAAAGATACCGAAGTCAACGGTGCACAAGGTGTTACACAAACGTTTGAAGTTACACGCCTACAAGGTACAAATTGTTCAAGAACTGAAGCCTGATGACCGTCCAAAACGTGAACAATTCGCTATTGACATTTTGAACAGCATTAACGAGGATGACTTCTTGTTACGTGTCCGCTTTTCAGACGAGGCTACGAATGTCTGGTGTGGACTAATGCATGACCAGATAATTGGTCCTTTCTTCTTCGCTGAGAACACTGTTTCCGCAACTGTGTACCCTGGATATGCTCACCAATTACGCCATCCCCCGGCTGCAGGACAGGCAGCCAACTGTCATCTTCCAACAAGATGGGGCACCCCCTCATTGGGTGCATGTTGTTCGTGAAACTCTCGACGCAACATTTCCAAATCGATGGATTGGCAGGGACGGGCCAATCCCATGGCCCCCAAGATCACCAGACATTACCCCGCTGGATTTCTTTCTCTGGGGTCATGTTAAAGATTTGGTTTATGCAACAGTTGTTCCAGATATCAGGACATTGCGAGAACGCATTACGGATGCAATTGCAACAGTTAACCCACAAATGTTGGAAAATGTGTGGCGTGAGTGTGAATACCGTTTAGACATTTTACGTGCCTAGGGGTGCACATGTGGAAGCTTAAGTCATTAACTATGTATCAAAACTTTGTATGTTTATCTACTTATGATTAAAACTGTGTTTGAATACGAGTGTTTATTTAAAAGTTATAGCATGCTTTAATCAGGGTAATCATTTATGGACACCCTGTACATCTTCAGATCTTTATGAATTGGATAACCTCGATAGGCCCAAGTGACTTCGTGCTTTCCAAATGTAATGTAAACTTTTTAAGCATTTGTCAAAATGACTGGTTTCACACATTGACTGCAACATAAACAATTATCTATCTATCTATTTATCTATTTATGAATATAAAGGGAAAATTCCGTCATTAGAATTTCCTCTTCAGTGCTTCGAGTTACGTAAGGATGGTGCAGTAGCATATAGTGCTCAGAGGGAGAAAGGTATTTTGAATCCCTTTTTTCGAGGAACGGGGGACGGATGATTCGCTTCCCACGACTCCGACCTCCATTAATATATTTTCCTCAAATACATCTGTTTATATTTATTTATGAGAGGCCATTTTTATTCGTATTCTCCGCATTATCGTTTTCTATTTTTGTGATTGAGCGCGTGGATGGTCGGAAGGAAATTTTTTTTTAAAAGAGGGATTTTCCCCCTTTTCTTCCTTTGATCCTCTTTACGGCTTTGGTGTTCGTGCTGAATTTTAATGTTCGAGGGATTTTGGGATGGCGAATCCAGTGTATCATAATCAAAAGTGGGGAACAGAATAATTTTCAATCCCGCCCTCACTCCATGCTAACTGAGCGGAAAAATTCGCTCACTCCTCCTTATATTCATCACGCCCGGATACGGAAACGAAAGGAATTAGCATTATTTCAATATATATATTATATATATATATATAAGTGGCGTGTAGTCAGGGTAAGCGGGGCATGTGTCGCCAACCCAGTTAAGGTCAAGTTACAAAAAGTCAGTATATTACTACGGGAATCGAAAACTAATATAAAATTATGATGCTTGTATAATATAATATATATATATATATATATATATATATATATATATGCAGCTGCCGCTTACCCTATGGACACACCCACCGCACGCCACTGATAATATATATATATATTAGAGTCAAAGTGTGTAACCAGCTATTTCGCGAAATGGCTGAAACTTTTAGTTATTTCGCGAAATGGCTGTTTTACTTGGTCATTTCGCGAAATGACTAAAATCTTCAGCTATTACGCGAAATGGGTGAAATTCCACCTTGGTCATTTCGTGAAATGGCTAAAATGACTTCTGTCATGAATTCATAGAAATAACAAACATCACAATAAAATTGAAAACCTTTATTTAACTAATTAAATCTGCTAAAATAATACATACATCCACAGGTCTGTTCAAATAAGTGAGAAACACTCTTCAAATACACATTTGAACACATTTGAATTTTCAATACAGAGGTTTTCAAATACTAACCGGGCCTTCAATGTTATTCCGATGTCCGCCATTGAAGGCCCGGTTAGGTCAACTGTATGCCGTTGACAATTGGTTAAGTCGTGTTATTTTCATTAAAACTAACAAAAATAACAACTTACAAGATCATTTGCCCGGTTAGGTCAACTGTATGCCCTTGAAATTGGTTAGGTTAAGTAGTGTTATTTTCGTTAAAACTAACGAAAATAACACAACTTAACCTAACCAATTGTCAAGGGCATACAGTTGACCTAACCGGGCAAATGATCTTGTACGAAATGACCAAGGTGGAATTTCTGCCATTTCGCGTAATGGCTGGTTACACACTTTGACTGTAATAAATATATATATATATATATATATATATATATATAATATATATATAATATATATATATATATATATATATTTTTTTTTAACTGCAAAGAACACACAGTATAATTAATTTAAAGAACGACGTTTGCGTAGAAGAGCGTTCCGCACAAGATGAGGGAGAGAGAACGAACAATATATATATATGCAATAAAATCATAGAACAACACGTGATCTTTTTAATAAGCAAACAACCACAGGGAAAAGGAAAAGGAAACACGAAATCCGAGCGCTTTCGTGATATATTCACATCTTCAGGGACAAGAAAGAAATAGGGAGATGTGAATATATCACGAAAGCGCTCGGATTTCGTGTTTCCTTTTCCCCGTGTACACCTTTCAAAATCGTACATATCAACTCAGTTTGAGTTATCCCGATTCGCTTATTTTACACACACACGAAAATCATCTCTTCTCGCTCCATGGTTGAGGAAAACTTTGGCGAAATGCGTAAACGTTTGCAGATAACTTATTTGGAAACGATTCGGATTAGGTTTAGAGGAAGGTTATCGCGTTTGAAGTCGTCCTCGAATGAAGTAAGTCAGTGTGAAATGAGTACAAAGAGACGCTTACTCTAATTTTCCTTCGGCGGGACCCGCTTTCAGGACCTCCGAAATGGCGACGGACGGGTCCCCATTCCTGAAGTGGGGGTTGTCCCGACCCCCGCTGACGGCTATTCCGAAGCCGTAAGTGGGCACCCGCGTCAGCTGGACGTTGTGGTACTCCCATACCACGCGCTCACCGCCCTGAAATCGGAAAAACAAATAACTGTTAGCCTTATAACAGCATAAAGTTAATTATTTACATTAGCTATACATTAGTTAGATTTCTGTATATATTATATATATATATATATTATATATATATATATATATATTATATATATATATACACACACACACACAACAAACTCAGGTCCATGTCCCAAAGCTGGATCCTGTCTGCTTTGCAGATAGCTGGTGAGGGAAGCTATATTTATGGGATCTCTTTGCGAGAGACCCGTTGCCCACGTCGGGCTAAAATCATGAAAAAGGAAAAAAAAACTGTGGTATTTGTCATTTACCATTACTTATTCGGACTATAGTGGATTTAATTTTCCCAGAAGAGTTCCTTGTTCCATGCACGGTCTGTGTTTAACATATATATATATATATATATATATATATATATATATATATATATATATATATATGTAATCACTTTACACTATCATACAGACAACGATATGAATTAATAAAAAATTCTTAATGATTTTACTGATTCCCAGGTACCGTACTCATTATTAGATTGTGATAACTTTAATGGCCTTCCACGTCTACTCATATCATCAAACTGTACCACTTTGATTGTATGTACTGATTAGGTCTTGAAAGCCTGTTTGAAAAAAAAAAAAAAAAAAACCTTCGTTCTTTCATTAACTTTCCACCTACTGACTGAAGCCTTCTTCTTTGTATCATAATAATATAATAATAATAATAATATAATATATTTTACATCATGCGAAATAGTGATCTTTCGAGCCATATTTCACATGGTAGGAAAACGTATGACTGAAATTCATTAACATGAAAATTGGATCTAATATTTCTTACAGTTGAAATAATGGTTTTTAATCAACATTTAAAGGGTAGCTTCTCTACTTTCCTCAAACAATACTTATAAAATGTATTTAAAAAAAACCCAACAGATTGCGAATTTGGACACGCATTCAACAATAAAACATTATAAAGAATGTCTGAGCGCACTTTCCTAAAATTTGAATGAAATAAGCCAAGGAACAATTACATTTGTAGAGACGTTCTTCAAGGACATTCATACTCTGGGGTCTTATTTCAACAAGAAAAGGAATTACAATTAGTAAAATTCTTTACCGAATCCATATCGCTGTTTGTATAATACTGTTGTGCGATCTTTGACTTTGGCACAGTGACACACACACACACATATATATATATATATCACTGACTGATATATATATTATATATATCAGTCAGTGATATAAAATAAAATAATGACTACATATATATATATATACAGGGTGTCCCAAAAGTCCGGTGTCTCGGGAATTTTTTTAAATTTACTTTAAATTAAATTTACAAAAATAATACATTAGAACTAAAACAAATGTTCAAATTGATGTCTTCTTTTGGGACCTCCTTCTTTGCTGCGGGTAGAATAACACGCAATGGCTAATATGGAAGCGAGTTACACTTGTTGAGGAAAAGGCCTCCCGCCTTTTCCTCACGAATGTAACTCGCTTCCATATCAATGTGAACATTTGTTTTAGTTCCGATGTATTACTTTCGTAAATTTAATTTAATGTAAATTTTCATGCGAGACCAGACACTTATGGGACACCCTGTATATATAACCAGATACAATTCAACAAACGTCCTCTTATAAAATGAAGCTTAATTAAACTGACGACGACTTCAGAAAATAAATTGGCAATAAATCCAAAGATCGTAAAATTGATCTCGGTTCACAAAAATATTCAATAAATAATGAGAAAAGACTAATATCTGAAAATTAAAAACATCATTAAATCATTGCAATACTCCTTTAAATTAAAAAGAAGTTTCCAATTCATAGCAAGACAATATATATATATATATATATATATATATATAATATATATATATGAGAATTGCAATAAGTTTTCAAATAAGGGTTTTCTTCTTTCTGATGACTAACAACAACAAAACCTAATCAATTCGAGAGAGAGAGAGAGAGAGAGAGAGAGAGAGAGAGAGGAGAGAGAGAGAGAGAGAGAGAGAGAGAGTAATAATAAATCCCAAAATAAGAGCAAAAAATCTTCGATCAACGAAAAACAATAAAATATGGCAACTGTGTGTGTGTGTGTGTGTGTGTGAGAATGGGAAAGAGAAACGAACCGTATGTTTTCATACAAGAAAATCTCTTCTAAATAGGAACCAAGAAAAAAAAAAACCCAAATCCTTTACCCTCTTTCCCCAAAACGAATAGCCCCCCCATCCACACCCCCAACCATTGATATCTAAGTTCCCTCCCAGACCCCTTTAAGTAAAAGAGCCGAACCCAAAAATAAAAACCTCGCCTCTTCACCCTCATATATATTGTCTAAGGGAGAAATCCCCTCGGATTATACGCTGCCCTATCACTCTTACATATATTTCACTCGCAACATTCTCCCCATCTCCCTTTCCCCTCTTCACTTCACCCCCTATCCCCGAATGGCCGGGAACGAGGGGATATCAAACTTGAAGTTGGAGGGAAGCTTCACTGGAAGAGCCGCAACATGGCACATTATATATATATATATATATACAGGGTGTCCCGTAAGTCTGGACCCATAGGGAAAAATAATAAAATTACAAAATAGTCCAAAAATTTATTATATAATCTGTTCAAAGTGTCCGCCGTTGTGTCGCACACATAGTTGAAGACGCAATCTCCACTGCGACAGCACTTTCTGAATCACAGTCGCAGAAATTTCTTGACACGCCTCCACAATGCGTGCTTTAAGGTGGAAAATGTTCTGAAGTTTGACCTCGTACACTTTGGCTTTCAAGTGGCCCCACAAATAAAACTCCAGCGGAGTAAGATCATAATAAAAAAATAATAAAAATAATAATAAAATAATAAAAAAATATATTATAAATAAATTTTTGGACTATTTTGTAATTTTATTATTTTTCCCTATGGGTCCAGACTTACGGGACACCTGTATATATATATATATATATATATAATATATATATATATATATATATATGTGATGAAAATGAGGAAAAGATTAAAGATGCATTAAAAAAATAAGCAAAAAATATGAGAGGAAGAACAATTGAGAAAGATAAAATAAACAGTCATGAATAAAAAGAGCGAAAAAAGATGGATGAGCGGATAAAATGAAATCAACGACACACACTGTGTCGGATCTATACGATCTATATTTATTGGGGCTGAACTTCTGGAACACCCTGTATATATATATATATATATATATATATATATAGAGAGAGAGAGAGAGAGAGAGAGAGAGAGAGAGAGAGAGAATGTTACAAGATGAAATAAGTAACGAGCGAAAATGTATTAATGTTGGGGATGAAAGTCGCATTTTACATTTCGTTTCCATATTCGACGCGGACGCTCAAATTGAGATGAACTCGTTTCGAAAACCTCTACTAAACTTTACCTCAACCCCCGAAATGGTCATCATATCGAGTGAAAAGCCTTTAGTGGTTAAAACAAACCTCTCACAAAAATCAATGCACGCTTACATTAAAAGAAATTCTTTCCTATTGCGTAATACGTGCGTGGGTCTGGCGAGGCTTAATTATATATAGTTATATGCTCTTCTAATTCGGTAAAATATACGCAAATTAAAGACAAAGGTTCGCAAACTTTATAGATTACACAGTATGCTAAAAAAAAAAGGGATGATTAATAATAAAGCAGGAAAAATGACAGAAAAATAAGTATAATATATAACCGGAGAATGCAATGCAATTTATTTCTTAAGCGCTGACAACAGACCGAGACACGTGCGCTTTAAGCTCGCTCTCTCTCTCTCTCTCTCTCTCTCTCTCTATATATATATATATATATATATATTTTTTTTTCCCCAGATGAATATATCCCAAATCTCGCCCCCAAAACATTGATATCTAAATTCCCTCCCTATATATATATATACACACACACACACACCATATTATTATATATATATATATATATATAATATATATATATATATATATATATATATATATACAGGGTGAGTCAAAAGGCATACCTAAAAAATTACTATACCATAAATACTTTTGAGGCGGGACTTCTGACTCACCCTGTATATACTTTATACATATACGCGAATACCAACTTACATAAATACAAAATTTATCGCGCGTGCAACACATTGTATGAACATACATAGTGTATAGGAACGGACTGTGCTCCCGCGCAAAGCGTTTTACAGCCGTCGCTCAAACCTGTTTAATTTTGTGGCTCAGTGTCTTACGCGGAAGGACAGGTTTTTTTAAAGAATCCAATTTCTTTTCAACTCCTTAAATCGGCTTAAAACACGTGTCATAATTAGAAAAATAAAATTACATGTTTTACACACATATATATATATATATATATATATATATATATATAGTTACGCCAATCACTTTTAATAATGTATATATTTTACATAGCTTCCCTCACCAGCTATACATATTTCGGGGCTTCTTCGCTCATAACCCGTTCGTTGCCGCGTCAACTGGGCTTCCATTATGAAAAAGAAAAACAATCGTATTTGTCATTTACCATTATTTATTCAGATTATAGTGGATTTAATTTCCCAGAAGAATCCCTTGTTCCATGCACGATCTGTATGGAACAAAGGTTTCTCAGGGGACCATTCTGAGTTGTAGTATATATATATATATATATATATATATATATATATATATCAACGTAAAGAACGACGCGCGGATAATTCTCCTATACAAAAGCGTCGTTCTTTACGTTAATTATACTGCGTGTTTGCAGTTATAATGTATATAATGTTACGGCATGCGGGAGGTGCCGCTTTGGGGCATTGGTTTCTGCGCGTATGTAGAGGAATTACGACATTTGTTTGGGTGAGGCCTGTGGTGTAGTGGTTATCATATCTGACCGGCAATCGGAAGATCCCGGGTTCGATTCCCGGGTGGGTACCTTTTTTCCATTTGTTTCGTTCTTTCGCTCTCATCTTGCGCGGATAATTCTCCTATACAAAAGCGTCGTTCTTTACGTTAATTATACTGCGTGTTTGCAGTTATAATGTATATAATGTTACGGCATGCGGGAGGTGCCCCTTTGGGGCATTGGTTTCTGCGCGTATGTAGAGGAATTACGACATTTGTTTGGGTGAGGCCTGTGGTGTAGTGGTTATCATATCTGACCGGCAATCGGAAGATCCCGGGTTCGATTCCAGGGTGGGTACCTCATTTTTTCATTTGTTTCGTTCTTTCGCTTTCATCTTGCGCGGATAATTCTCCTATACAAAAGCGTCGTTCTTTACGTTAATTATACTGCGTGTTTGCAGTTATAATGTATATACCTCGTAACCTCGTAGTAGTTCCGTGCGTTGGTCTCTCCTCACACGAAGGTCAAGCTGGTGGCCCCGCCTCTAGGACTGGCTTGGTGGAGAAGCGAATTGCTCTCTTGCGCTCTCCACTGCACATAGCCAGGTACACCCGGCTAATCTGGTACCATCCTGAGCCAGGCATCTAATCTTCTTTTGAAGACTTCAACTTTGACCCCTGTCACGTTTCTGAGGTCCTTTCTTCTTTCCAGGGAGTGCAGATTTAGTTTACGTAGTCTTTCCCAGTAGTTGAGTTCTTTGCAGCCATCGATCTTGGCTGTGAAATGTTTCTGAATATCTTCCAGTTTATTAATTTCTTCCTTCTTGTATAGGGACGTCAAGACTGAGCAGTATTCAAATTTTGGTATGATCAGTGTTTTCAACTGTGGAATCATTACTGTCTTGTCCCTCGTTTTAAAGGTTCTTTTGGTATATCTGATTTTGCGTCTCGAATTTCGCATCATCGGGTCATTATAACCCCCAAATCTATCGCTTTCTCGCTTCTTTGAATTTCCTCTAAAGTTGTCCCGGCATAATATGCTGTCTGTTTAAATTCATCATTTCTACAATATATCAAGAGCTGAAATTTCTCGGTATTAAATGTCATGTTGGCTTCTGACCATTTGTATATTCTGTTCGTGTCCCTCTGCAAGACCTTCACACACACATTATATTTATATAATAATTTAGTGTGGACCAAAAAAATGAAGGTTTAAAAATCTTTGTTCCACGTGAGTAATGTTATTCCTTTTGCTTACCTTAATCAAATTACAAAATTTAAACCTCTACGTCAAGTTTTAGGGGTCCCGAGAAAATTGCACTTTTCCTTTTAATGCTGAAAAAAATTAGTTTTTCCTCATTTTCATAAGTTCTGCTTTATTTTTTGTTGGAAATTCTTTACGATTCTTGAAAACTGTTTTGAGCAGGTATTGTTTCCTCTTCTTTAGTTGTCACTGCTTGATTAAATTTTCAATCAATGCAACACCCCGCTCAGCTGTGTCATTTGTCACTCTAAGGGCACGAACTCTAGCACAGCCTCTTTGGTACTCAGGATCTATTCCCCATGTTGATGCAGAATTTTCAGTGAAGAGAGAATTGAGATGTAGAGCATCAAAAGAGATTTAGTCCTTGAAGTAACAAAATCAGAAATCCTTTTTCTTTAAAAGAAGCTAGGTTACCTTTGCTTCTAAACGTTTCAGTCCCTTATTTCTTGGAGGCATTTTGATATTATTTCGCATTTGCTCCTTTTCTTCAAGGGCTATGCTTTTGTCAAAGAAGCTTAATCCAACAAGTGTTTCTGAGAGGTACCACAGATGTCGTTTAATGGCATTTTGGGCTTGCTTGATAACACTTGATATCAAAGAATTTTCCTCCATATATTGCAAGATCTTGCAAAAATTTAAGATCAACATTTGGGGCTTCCTCTGGTTGAGAAGCTTTGCCAAGATTTTGCGTATACCAATGCAACAAATAAACAAATTTCTGTTATTGCATCAAGTTCTTTTTTAGTAATCTTAAATTGATTTTGGAGAAGAAAAAGCTTAAATGCATAAATTCCTTTGCCATCCATCTTGCATGATGGTACGCTCCAGGTCTCTTCAAGGGAGTATTAGAAATGCTTTCTTCTCCAAAAAACAGAGAACAAGTTGAAAAAATTCTTTATAATCATCTCTTGGCTGTTTAGAGTTGAGTGCCTCCTTCATGATTAAGACTGTTTGATTTTTTAAATCTTGAACTCTTCAATTATTCTGCAGCTTTGGGAATCAACAGCAGTTGTGATTTGAGAATGATCCATAAAATCCCATTGAGTTTTGAATCTTTTGAAGATTGGAATATCAGGTTCAGAGGAATGGCCCATAGAAGTCCGGAAGACTTGAGATAGGACAATCTCATAAATATGGTGTCTGCAGGCTAAATATAAAAGCTCTTTCCAAGTTCTTGTTCAATTTTAGTGCAAGCTCCAGCATGGATTCCGGTATTGGATGCTGTTGTGTCAAATGACAGCCCAATAATTCTCTGGGTCATATCATGTTCTTGCAGGAAGAAATGCAAACACGAGCCATCTCCGTACCCGTGCCAGCAGTGACTTTAGGAATTCCCAGCAATTTCTCTTCACCATTCCACTGACTAACACTGCAATCCTTTCCGTTCTTCCTTCGCCTGCAAGAAAAAGTTAAATATATAATTTATATATTTATTTTTAATATTTTATTTATATATTTATTTATATATTTAATATTTTATTTTATATTTAATATTTTTATATATATTATAATTTATATATATATAATATACTGGTCAAAAAAAGAAACGCAATTAGCTTGCATATGGTGTAAAATTTAAGTTGTTAGTGGTATTATCTCAGTTTCAAGATTATGGTTAAATGTTTGTTCAAATCTTTTAAAGCCACTTAGTGCATGTTTTTTAAACCTGACTAATCCCGGCTAAGACGCCATTTTGTTACAAAACAATAAACAGAGATTAAATTGAATGTATTCTTTAGAAGGCATGCATTTTTCTTGACTTCACAGAATACACACTGCCCGTTGAGAAAACCAAACTTTTTCCCGCGATTGAGGCATGCCACGACTCTCAGAGGTCAACAGAGGTCGTGCCTTGGGCATGTTGGATGCAGGCATGTCTGCTGTCCAAGTTGCACAACGAATGCATGTGCATCCCAGCACAATCTCTAGGCTTGTTAGACGGTACAATGCCACAGGAAGTGTTCAGGACCTGCCAAGACGTGGGCGACCTCGTGTGACGATCCAACGCCAGGATCGCCACATTGTACTGCAGCACCTGTGTCATCGGCAGCGGAATGCTCGTCAGACAGCCAGAGAGACACCTGGTATCCACAACAACAGAATTCGTGACCAGACCGTCAGAAACCGACTCCGTAATGCAGGACTCCGATCCCGCAGGCCCTACAGAGGTCCTTTTCTCACTGATGCAAGAAGGCAACGACGCCTGCAATGGGCCTATCAGCACCGTGACTTATCGTGGGCCTATCAGCTCTGACTGCCCAGCGCTACAGGGATGAGATTCTTTACCCACATGTTCTTCCATTCATGAGGCAACATCCAGAATTGGTGCTCCTGCAACAGGACAATGCCAGACCTCATGCAGCCAGGATAGTGCAGGCGTACCTGCAGGGACAACAGGTGCAGACCTTACCATGGCCAGCCTTCAGCCCAGACATGTCACCGATAGAGCACGCATGGGATGAACTTGAACGGCGAGTTCGCAGACGTCAGCATCAGCCGCAGAACATCAGGGAACTGACCAATGCAATTATTGAAGAATGGAGGGCCATCCCTGTTGCTTTCCTGCAGAGACTGTTGAGGTCGATGAGGGCCAGACTCCAAGCCTGCATTGTGGCTAGGGGTGGCCATACGCGTTATTGACTGTTTGTTATGTTAAAGAATCATTTACTATATACTGAGTCCTCATGTTTATTAATAAATCTCAAAAATTGCGTTTCTTTTTTTGACCAGTATATATAATTTTAAATTAAACTTGACTCATTTTAAATTAAACTTGACTCATTTTAAATTAAACTTGACTCATTTTAAATTAAACTTGACTCATTTTAAATTAAACTTGACTATTTTAAATTAAACTTGACTTATTTTAAATTAAACTTGATTTATTTTAATTTGAACTCGAGTTATTTTAATTTGAAGGTAAAATGGTGTAGATTGTGAAAACTAGCTTCAGACAGTGAAATGTAACCTAATTAAATAGAAATTTAGCTATCAAAATGTTTAATTAAAACCAACCAGATAATAACACATTGCTAGGTGTGAAAAACAGACCCACAACTAAGTTTTTCACCTGAGAGATAAAATATAAATATGCTAAATTAATCAGACAAAAAAAACTAACCTGATATCTCTGGGAGCATTTTTCCATCCCAATGAAGAACTAAAAGGCTCTCCAGGACAAAATGCTTGCTCTTGATATTCTGTTGCTATTTCTTTGCGTAACTTTTGACGAGTTCGAAGCATAGTAGATTTTGACACTGTAATGTTTCCAAAATTATGGCCCAAAGACTGAGCAACAACAGCATAAGACATAGCTGCATCTCGATTGGAAAGATTCATTCTATCATAGGCTGCTACAACATTTTTGTCAATAGGCTTTGACTTTTTAGGAGCCAACATTTTCTTTTTAAATTGCTCTTCAGAGGGACCTTGAAAATTCATTTCAAGGTTGTCGTCATTAGTTGATGGTGATGATGATGATGATGACGATGTGAAATCATCTCTATTGGCAGGCAAGAATGATCTTTTAGATCGCTTCTGCTCTTTGAGGGCTCTTTCACACTCTAATTCTTCACGATGAAGCCTTCTTTTCTCTCTTTTTGCAAGAATTTGGTCTACTGTACCCATGCTACTTTGTGTAGGATCTTCTTGCTGGCTTAAGTAGAAAAGCTTGTCTTCTTCATTTGACATCATCAAAAGGGCATTAGAGTGACCAATATAAAGAATTTCAGCCTTAATTTCATCTTTAAGCATAGCTTCTTCAATACGGCATTTTTCCTCGGGCCTTTTTCTGTTTTTCATCAATTTATCATAACAGCTTATTAAAGAGTCAATCTTTCGGATGGCACTGTCTCTACGCGCATTGTGGGAATCCTGGCTTTCTCCCAGTAGGTCATCACTTCATCTAAGCAAAGATTAATGGATCTTCTTCGTCCCAATTTTTCTCTCTTTTGATGGAAGAAATATTTTTGCAAAACTTGCAGTTTTGTAGGTAAGCGGCAACAAAGTATATCTTTATATAAATGGCCAATGAGCCAAACTTTAGTTTTAGAACGAGTAGCCATTTTTAGTTTAAAAAATTAAATTTCTGAAATAGTAAAATAAACCAGTTAAATTAGGAGATAAAAAGGATAACTAAAAGGTTCAAGCCAATTAGGCAAAGCCTTTAATTTAGAGTTGACCAATTAAGAATAATATATTTTATCCAAAAATTTTTGTTTTCCTTATTAATATTTTCTCTGAAATAATGATCTAAGATTGTTTTTGTACTCTATTAACACCAAAATTTCTTAAGAAGAAATTTTTTTTCATAAGTTGCAACTCAAGAGTTGAGTTGATCATTGATGTTCTAAGCGCGCCTATTCATTGGAAATTTTTTATAAGTCATTAAATCTCGGGACCCCTAAATATTCTCATATTGACCAAAATTTTGCTGACATGTCTATCTGGTCCAAAGAAACAAGGGCATTAATGTGGAACAAGGATTTCTTCAACTTTATAATTTACCCCCCATTTTGGTCCACACTAATATATATATATATATGGGATTGAACTCAGAATGGTCCCCTGAGGTTTTTTCATGATACACACAGACCGTGCATGGAACAAGGAACTCTTCTGGGAAAATTAAATCCACTATAGTCCGAATAAGTAATGATAAATGACAAACAGTATAGCTTTTCCTTTTTCATGATGTTCGCCCGACGTGGACAACGGGTCACTCGCAAACAGGCCCAAAAATATAGCTTCCCTCACCAGCAGATAGGATCCAGCTTTGGGACAGGATCTAGTAGTTTTCTAGCCTACTATATCCAGAACCTCAATATAAGCGAGACTCGTTGCATTCGCGTCGGAGTGAATACATCAAATAAAAATGGGTAACTATTGTATTTTTAGTTAAAAACCAAAACTTAAACCTCAACTGGCAAAATTGAGTGTCCACTTTTCAAGGCACATAACATGTCCGTTTTATGATGGGACTGAACTCAGAATGGTCGCCTGAGGTTTTTTCATGATACACACAGACCATGCATGGAACAAGGAACTCTTCTGGGCTAATTAAATCCACTATAGTCCGAATAAGTAATCGTAAATGACAAACACTATAGCTTTTTCTTTTTCATGGTATTAGCTCGACGTGGGCAACGGGTCCCAAAGCTGGATCCTATCTGCTTTCCAGATAGCTGATGAGGGAAGCTATATTTTTGGGGCCTCTTTCCTTGCAGGCGAGATTTTGCTCCCATTTGGGTATTAGCCATAGGACAGGGGAAGTTTTGTCAAAAAAGGAACAGTCTGCTATTAGAAATCATTCTATCAAGTGTAAGGTTGACATTTCTGTTAACAATTTTAAAATTCTTAAATCATTAAAATGCCCGATTGCCCGTCCTCCCTCCGTATTTACGAATCTTTGTGTATTAAATTTTTTAACTCCAGTTTAAATATTGATTCTAGCTGTTATCCCCTTTATATTATTTAGAATAACTACATACTAAAAATTTTTCACTTGTGACCCTGTCTCCTTTTCGCCTCAGTTTTTTTATGGCTGTCAAGACTTAGGCCTGTTCAAAAACTCATCTTTTCTTATTTTCATAGGTTTCTGTACATTTTCCCCATGCTTTTTGACCTGAAAAAGCCGACAATCACAACTATTTTGACCTAGGATGTTGGAAGCATTGCCGCATGGAGCTTAAATTTTCTGCCTTGAAATCGGCCAAAGCGCCAATTCCGGGGTCCTTGAATTTGTTTTGCACTTTAACTTTTGATCTAAACAAGATAGAGCAACAAATTAGGTATCAAATGAAAGAGCATAAAATTAATAAATAATATAATATATAATAATAATAATAATAAAAAATAATAATTAATAATAATAATAATAATTATCTATCATTTTTCAAGGAAACAACAAACTCAATCAGAATCTAGAAAACCATCTACAAGTTACAACTTCACAATGGCATTAAGCAAGGAGCTGAGGGAGCTCCGTGGGCGCACAGTTGATTATCTCAGAACTCTCGCACGTCTGTCCTACAGGCAGGTGTCAACGTGCCATCTACCAGATCTCTCACTGAAACTTTCTGGTTGGATACCCTTCAGCTTTTATCAGTGGTTCCCAGCTTCCCACCAACAGACAGGCGTTCCAGTATTTCCTTAATCTTCAGAATTTACCGGAAAATGCAGGGAGGCCCATGGTTCAAGACCTTGCATATGAAACAGTTGAATCTATCATCCCATTCTGGCAGA
Source organism: Bathynomus jamesi (assembly GCA_023014485.1). Classification (NCBI taxonomy): domain Eukaryota; kingdom Metazoa; phylum Arthropoda; class Malacostraca; order Isopoda; family Cirolanidae; genus Bathynomus; species Bathynomus jamesi. The sequence continues at coordinate 213,243 of JAJOZX010006606.1, forward strand.
TGGCTAGGATCAAGACAATGACCAAGTACAACGCAATGAAGCTCTTCATGAAAACATGAGAAACATCGTGCTCTGGTGAAAAGCAAAGGAAGAGCAAGTAACCCTGGAGGAAAAAGAGGAGCATTTGTGCTGGAATTAGACAGCCTGTTCGATATAGGAGCTCCAGATGCAATCCAGGAAATACAGAACAACAGACTGTTATCCAGAGAGAAGAAAGATGAGGATATCAGGTTCTACGAAGACCAAAAGACTGAGAGGAAAGGTCATATGTCTGGTCATGACAAGATTTTTGAGACAAGATCCCTGCAGCAAGCAGCGAGGAATGAAAGACTGCAGCATAGACAAGAACAAGGTAAAACTAATTACTTTGAACGTTACAAAAAGTTTTAAGTTTTACTCCATTGCGATATTTAGCATGTACTTAACAATTACTGTCTTAACAATGTTGTACTATTTTACAGCTGCAGCAGAACAAGAGGCAGTTGTTCATGTGGATGACATTACCTGGGGTGACTCAACTGACAACGACGCTAACACAGAGGACATGGATTACCATCAGCCTCGTCCTGGATGTTCTCACCATCAAGACACTGTGACTAGTGTGACTTTGACGTTTCCAAGGAAGGTCATGGAATGTGATGTCATCTGCAATACAGCTGATCGTCTTGGTTTATCAGACAATCAAGTTACTGCCATGGTTTCTGCCACCTTGAAAGCTGGAGGGGCTGATCTGGATAACTTCGTCATCTCAACCTCAACAACACGTCGCAACAGAATGCTGTCCAGGTATAATATCAGCCAGAGTCACATGTCCAAGTTTTGTGAAAACCCCCCACAGTACGCTGCCTTACACTGGGATGGAAAGTTGCTCAAAGATGTCTTGGGCAGTGAACCTGGAAGTACCTCAGAGACTTTAGCTGTGCTAGTGTCTGGTCCACCTTCATACACTGAAGGAAAGTTATTGGGAGTACCTGTCATCGACAATTCTTCTGGCACAGCTCAGGCTGAGGCTTCAATGGATTTACTGGAGACATGGGAACTTACGGATAATGTTACTGCCCTTGTTTTTGACACTACATCCAGTAACAGTGGAGTTCACAGAGGAGCTGCCAAACTGCTAGAGAAAATGCTGAACAAAAAGGTGTTTTATCTGGCCTGTCGACATCACATCCTGGAAATCCTAGTAGGAGCAGTTTGGGAAGGTGAAGGGGCCAGATAATCCCTGGTTTGAGCATCTGAAGGATGTTTGGACGGACTTGTCCAAGGAAAACCCAAAGATGCTGGCTATCAACAGCAAATGGCTGAAGGAAAAGAAGAACAGTGAAGAAATACTCCAAGACATTCTAACAGCAGAAAGGCTTCCAAGAGCCGACTACAGGGAAATGGCTGAACTGACAGTCATTGTTCTTGGAGGAACGCCTCCTCGAGGTATTCACTGGAGTCGACCAGGCGCCATTCATCAGGCCAGATGGATGGCCAGAAACCTGTACTCCATGAAAATGCTGATGTTTGCAGATCAACTTGAGTACGACGAAGACACTGTATCAAAGCTGGAAAGACTCAACACCTTCCTTGCGCTGTTCTACACTCCTGTATGGATGATGTCAATGTCTGCTGCAGATGCTCCCGTGAATGATCTAAGTCTAATCCAGGACATGTTGAAGTACAAGAAAACTGACCCAGAGCTTGCTGATGCAGTACTTAATAAGATGGAAAACCACAAATGGTACCTGACGCAGGAAGTCGTGCCATTTGCCCTGTTCAGCAGTAGATTGAGTGACACATTGAAGCACGACATTGCTGCCCAGTTACATGCCACTGAGAAGCCAGACAGCTTCAGAACAGGAAAGCCTCTATTCCAGAGAGTCACAGCTAAGACCACCCTGGTTGATCTCATTGGCCCAGAATCACATTTCCTGCTGGACACACTGAACATTGGATCCGAGTGGCTTCTGGAACCTGTCACGTCTTGGCCACAGAATGAGGACTACAGAAAAGCGTTGGACTATGTTAAGAATCTGAAAGCGGTGAATGACATTGCTGAACGTGGTGTCAAGATGATGAGCGACTTTGCAAATGTCATAACAACAGATGCCAAGCAAAGGGACTATCTCCTTCAAGCTGTGGAGTTCAACAGACGCCGCTTTGACAGCTTCAAGAAACAAACTCTCAACAACTGACTGTGTAAATGTCATTATGAAATTAATCATCATGTAATGCTTTCACTTCTTGATCGATTAGACTTGTGACAAAATGTTAATCTCAAATTTGTGTCATGAATAAGTCTGCCTTGAGTAAGGCGCCTTGTCTGCCTTGAGTGTGAGAAAACGAATTTTGTGATATTTCTGAAATCTTTGTATGTACCAATGTGCCATTCCTTGTTCCAAGACTATCATAATTGTATAAGTTAGAAAGAGGATTAAAAACACTTTAATTTGGTGCCTATTTTGTTGCTCTATCTTGTTTAGATAAAAAGTTATGTGCAAAACATGATTCAAGGGACCCCGGAACTGGTGCTTTTGGCCGATTTCAAGGCAGAAAACTTAAAGCTCCATGCGGCAATGCTTCCAACAACCTAGGTCAAAATGGTTGTGATTTTCGGCCTTTTCAGGTCAAAAAGCATGGGAAAAAGTACAGAAACCTATGAAAATAAGAAAAAGTTGATTTTTGAACAGGCTACAGTGTCAAGTGAGCATGGTAAGTTGGTTTACTCTTGTGATTTTTCGTTTAACTTTATTTTAACTTTTTATTAGTAAAGTTTTTTAACCATTTTACGTTTGAATGTTTTTAGTTTTAAGTTTTATCACACGTATATTTTTGTCATTTATATAATTTTTACTTTTGATTTGATTTTGGCTTATGCCTGTTCCTGCTTTGTAATTGTTAATTTTTATTCTTGAACAGATTTAATTTTGTACTCTAAATTAGTTTTAGTTCTCGACATTCATATATTTTTGTCATGTATTAATTTTAGCTTTTATTTATTAGGCCTTGAAAATAGGTAGAGTTGCCCGAAACGTCGGCTGCAGCCAAATATAATGACTTTTTTGCTCTACGTCTTCGTTTTTATCCTAAATGTAAAACTACGTCTCCTTAGGAGGGATCCTATTCATATATATATATATATATATATATATATATATATATATATATATATGACAGAAGATGCGAAATTTGAAACAAAATAAGATAGCAGTAAACAGAGCAAAGAGAATAACGGGACAGATATTGAGAACCTTTAAACGAAGGAATAGGAATGTAATGATTCCTCTACTGAAAACCCTGATCATACCCAAATTGGAATACTGCTCGGTCCTAACATCCCCATATAAAAAAGAAGACATTAGACAGCTGGAAGGGATCCAGAGAAGCTTCACAGCCAAGATCAACGGGTGCAAAGAACTAAATTACTGGGAAAGGTTACGCGAACTAGACCTATATTCACTGGAAAGGAGAAGAGAAATACACCATTATTTACACTTGGAAAATAATTGAGAAACTAGTCCCTCATCTTACTCTGAACCCTATAACTCCCCAAACGACGGTGGAAAGTAGAAACGGTAGACTGTGTCGTATTCCCAAATTGAAGGCGAGACAGGGAACATCCTTAACCCTGAAAGAAAATAGTTTTGTGGTGAGAGGACCAAAACTGCTTAATCAGCTGCCCAAAGACCTAAGAAACACGAAGGGAGTTGCAGTGGACATCTTCAAAAGAAGGCTAGACGCCTGGCTCAGAACAATCCCCGATGAGCCTAGCGTACGGGGCTATGTGAGGGAGAGCACAAGAAACCAACTCACTACTTCACCAGGCCAACTCAAGAGGAGGGGCGACAAGCTTGACCTTGGCGAAATGAGGAATCATCGCGTGGAACCTTTGTAAGGTTATATAAATATATATATATAATATATATATATATATATATATATATATATATATATATATATATATGAAAATTATTTCACGAAAGTGACACGTGAAAAATATTTATGATTAATAAAACCACGAAGGGAAAAAGAAAAACAAAGTGGTGCTCAAGCGCTTTCGTCTAATGACAGTGTTCCTGAGGATGTCATTAGACGAAAGCGCTTGAGCACCACTTTGTGTCTTTTTCCCTTCGTGGTTTATTATTCTATATATATATATATATATATATATATATATATGTGTGTGTGGTGTGTGTGTGTGTGTGTGTGTGTGTGTGAATTGACGAAAACTGAGAACACTCGCTTATTTGTTGGTGTAGCAGCCTCTTTGCCTGATGACCCAAATGGCCGAGATTGTCCATGTACCTCAAAGAACAATGCCCAAGGTCACGGCTTCTTCAAAGACACTGAACAACTGCATCAAGTAAGAACAACATTGGGCGCAAAGCAACAAATGACAACATAATAACCTTATTACGAATTATGGGAGGAAGTGCGAGTAGTAAAAAAGATTACTGCCTCAAAAGTTTCTTCAAAGCTTAACGACAGTTTGCCACGACCAATATTATGCATTCAAAACCTTGTCAGGGCAGTTGTAGTGAAACCTCTCATAACAGTAACCAATGCAAAATTTCGAATGAAGTTGCGGTTAAACGGAATAATAAACATTACTGTTCTTATTTGATGAAGTCTTTCAGTATCTTCCATGAAGTCATGACTTTGGGGATTATTCCTTCAGATATACAGACAATATCGGCAATTTGGGGTCATCAGCCAAAAAGGCTCCTACATACTACAGCGAAGGACATACAAATGTTTCGATTATTCTGATCAACCTACACACACACACAACACACACACACACACACACACACACACACACACACAGCCTCATAAATCGGGTCTCATAGGAAAATTTATTTTATATTAAATTCACAAAAGTAATACACGAGGAAAAGGCCTCCGCCTTTTCCTCACCAGTGTAACTCGCTTCCATATTAGCCATTGCGTGTTATTCTACCCGCAACAAAAGAAAGGTTCCAAAACAAGACATCAATTTGAGCATTTGTTCTAGTTCTAATGTATTAATTTTGTAAATTTAATACAAAATAAATTTCCCCATGAGACCGAACTTATGGAACACGCTGTACATAAACGGGTAACAAAAGTCCGTTACCAAAAGAGATTATTTTTTATGAAGATAATGTTCAAATTGTATGCCATTCAGGTGTTGACGCGTGGTTAATTCGATCACGCAGGCTTCATTGAACGTTACGTTGGCCACTTACAGTCGGTTGTTTGCCAAACAAGACCACAAACTATTCGACAGTTAAAAGGCAACATACAACAAGAATGTAACATTAGTAAGGATGTCATACATTAGCATTCAATCTAACTTACGTGATCGAATTAACATGTGTCAACGCCTGAATGGCATCAAATTTCAACATTTATTATGTTCGTAACAAACAAAAAATAATAATGTATAGTAACAGACTTCTGTTACACCATATATATATATATATGAAAGAAGCAGACTTTCATAATGTAGATTCCCGTTAAGTTAGGTTAGGTAAAGTTAGCTTACATTAATTAGGTTGTTAGATTTTTGGAGCAACCATTTGGCTTTAACTAGCGAGGCAAAACGGTTAGTTTCAGTCCCCCTTTCTAACCGTTAGACGTACGATTGGTTAAGTTAGGTTAAAGGTTTGTTTAAGTTAACCTAAAAAAATTTGCGATGTTGTGGAATGCAATTAAAGTTAATCACTGGCAAAAATCTGAACAAAGAACCCTTTGCAGAAGGTCGACTGATCTTATAAGATTCTATCCTCTTCATAGAGACCACACACACACACACACGTATATATCACAGTATACACACACACACGAGTGTGTGTGTGTGTGTGTGTGTGTGTAAAACCTAAGAAAATCTATATTTATTTTACACGCCTGCAGTGTTAGACTTTGGAAGAGAACTTTTTAATTGTCAAAAGAATGAACGCAAGTTTCACTTGAAATTTCATGTTTGAGGGGGGGGGGGGGGGGGGGGGGGGGGAATAAATTGCATTTTTTTAAAGCTAAATCGCACGTTCGCTATTGTCGGTTTTCAGTGTTTGTTTTTAAGAGCGCTTTTGTTTTCTAATGTTTGATATTAAAAATGTAATTAATCGCCCATTGAGTTTCGATTTTGGGGTTTTGAACTGTACAATATAATTACCACAAAGACAGTCTGTGTCGCACAGTCTACTCCAACTGGTTAGACAGGGAATGATACCTGCACACACACACACACACACACACATATATACACACACAATTGTGTATATATATATATATATATATATATATATATAGTGTGTGTGTGGTAAAACTCAAAAAAAAGTTTTAGAGGAAGCTGAGTTCATCGGAATTGTTTGTATTTCTATAATATATACAATACCTCTATTACACCGATGCCTACACGCAAGTAAAGAAGCAAGAAAAAAGCAAGCAAAGAAGCATCCGAAATACTGCTTCATAAATATAAAAAGCCGTTCTGGTGGGCGTCATCTTGCAATATCGACATAATTTTGCATGACACTCTGCTACGGCCCAGACCAAATGCACAGCCCTGATGCACGTAAGGTTTCGCGCATTCGCGACGCACGCAGTTTGAGTGTGCGTGTGTGTGTTTTAAGAAAAAATGCCTTTAAATACATTTCCGTGAAACATATTTACTTTCGGACGACTGAGTCGGAATCATCATCGTAATAAAAGTTCGACTCCGATTTCTGGTGTCGCTCTTTCCGTTCACCTCGAACCGATCACGACACACGCCAAGTTCAGAATCCAATTTCGGAGCTCGAATTTCGCTTTTCATTTTCAATTATATCGAACGGATGCATTCGGAATGTAAAGAAAAATTATGCTCCCCCCCCCCTTTTTTCAGTCTCTCTTTTCCCTTAAAAGGAATTATTTCTTATTCTTTTTTTTTTAATCTCTTCCCTTAAATGGTTTTGTTTCTTTTTTTTTTATCTTAAGAATCGGTAAAATGGGGACGGTGGGATGGTTGCCATTAACGGCTATCACGCACCATGCAAGCTTAACATTACAGTCCACCCGTTACAGAGCTATTTAAAATAATACAAAAATGTACTTTCGCAAAAAAGTTCGCCTTGAAATAGTTTACAAAAGCTTAAAAAATAATAACTGGTAATAATTAATATATATATATATATATATATATATATATATATATATATATATATATATATATATACACACTTTTTTTTTTTTGTTTTTGGTGACAATAAAAAACTTTTAAAAAAATAAAAACCCAATTACTAATTTTTATGCTTTTTCGAAATTCTGCATTTCTAGGCGAACTTTTTACGGAAGTTGTACTCGTACACGTATTTAAATCCAACTTTATGATACGAATGATCAAAAATGGAATAATAAAGTACGTTTTTGTCGTTTCGTTACTAATTTACGACAAAATTTTGGGCCACCCTATAAGTAAAGGTATTTTCCTTCCGGGCAGCGCAAAGGCGTATAAAGGAGTATCCAACTCACTGCCGAAGCCAATATTTACTCTTGATTAACCAAACGTTTCGGAAAATTGCCTTCCATCATCGACATTACTTTTTTCTCTTTTTAATTATTTACGACAGATGAATAAATGTTTTCATTCCAATTCTCGAAGCTTTACCGTTTAATATTTCTCATTTACAAATACTGTATTTAACCTTTAAATATACACACGCGCAACATATATATATATATTATATATATATGACAAATTATTTTTGGAAACGTAAACAAGGTAGTTAAAAGATAAAACAAAACAAATGTGAAGTCAAATCAATGAATCAACGAACCAAGCAAGGGAAGGCACGAGCGAGAGAGAATCTCGATTAAAATGGCGAACTACAGGCCGAAGCATCAAATTGGAAGTGACACACACCACACACACACACACAGCAAAACTCATGCCCTTAAATTGCGTTAGTCATGCCCAAAGAGCATACACACAAAACTGCATTACTATGCACTGTCTCTCCATCGAAGTCCTATTTAACCACCGAATTGGATAACAGCCCATTTGCATAATAAATGTAGTTCTCTCTCATTCTCTCCAAACAGAACGCCCCTCCCACTCCATACTCCAAATTCCCCCCCCTCCATTCCATCACTCTCCCCCCCCCCTCCCTCATAACCACCCCTCAAATCTCCGGTCTGCGCATGCGCGATCCGCTTTGTGATTTATCACGTGATTTACAGGAACTCCTTCCAAGTTTTGCTTCTACGGCGTCCTAAATATGAACGAACGAATGTGGGTAATGGGACGGCCCATGCGCCGAGTCCTTACCTAATAATTATAATACATAAACAAACGATGACTGGGTGAAAGAAAAAAAGATGCGTTTACTCTACTTACATATTAACACACAGCGGTTCGCAAACGGTGGCTGGTACGCGATTCTTTTGTTAAAAATGAATTATAATTAAAATATATTAATCCAATAAATTACACACTTTAATTATTATATATTTTGCGTACTTTAATTACGAATGCCCGGAAAATAATGTTAAAGTTCCGAAAAAAATTGAGGTTGATGGTATGGTAAATTTTCTGGTTTTGGTACAGAAGAAAATAAGTTTGAGAACACCCTGTTTTAACACTTTAACGCATGAATCCACGACCGTTTTGTAATTATTATCGTAATAAAGTAACTACCATACTAACATTGATGTTACAATTACAATCCACAAGGAAAAACGGCATAACACTTAATTAAAAAGCTTCGTATAGCGTTCCGCCTCCACGATATAACAGGTGATGACAATACTAGGATCGGCAACACGACGGTACATCACTGAACTCGAGCAATTTTATATATATATATATATATATACACACACACACCAGTTTGTTTGGTAAATAAATGATGGCGAAGCCGCTTGTATCGTTGCACCCTCCCAAAAAATAGTTTATTTTGTGAAAGGACGCGCCATTAATTTTTTTAAAATTTCATCTGGCATCCTACTCGGGATGACGCAATACATTTTTCGCCGCGAATCCACTTTTTTTTCAGCTGGTTGGCAAAAGTAGCTCTATTATTGGTTGGCGAAGTCTAAAAAAAAACAACTTTTAATATAATAACACGTTGAACGTCGTTTCTATATGAACGAATGGATAGTTTGTATAATCCAGGAGGGATATATATATATATATAAAAGCTAATCATGCAGAGTATATAGGCTTAATTCTTTCAACCATAATTGATTACCCAAACCCCCCAAAAATTGTATTACGCGGAAAAGGGGATTTATACACCATAATTAATTATACAAAAGAAAAATAATTATTGATTTTCACAAAAGAAAAAAAAAAAAAGAGGAAAACTTTCAAACTATAGATCACGCAACGCCTCGTTACAATGACCATCCTTCCTTTAAACATATTTTGCTTCTACAAACATGAAAACTAAATACTAATACTAATAAATATTATTAATAATTTGTTTGTTTGTTTATTTCCTTCACATACGGCAAGAAATAACAACACAAATTAAAATGGACACATCCTTCAACATCAAAATGGATTCCTATTAGCATAATTATTCAAAACACACACACACACACACACATTATATATATATATAATATATATATATATATATATATATATATATATAAATAAATATATATATATATATATATAAATATATAATATATATATATATCTATATATAATATATATATAATCTATATATAATATATATCTATATATAATATATATATAATATATATATATAATATATATATAAATATATATATTATATATATAATATATATATATATATATATAATATATATATATATATATATAATATATATATATATATATATAATATATATATATCTATCTATCTATCTATCTATCTATTTTTTTTTTTAATGCGTGAAACCAGTAATTTCACTTATTGCCTGTGACCCTAAAACACTTCGTTAAGGTTAAATCAGTTAAGTTAAATTAGTAATACCTGTGATTAAAGGTCACAGACGTTATACGCGAAATGACACTATATATTAATATATATATATATATGCAAAGGTGGGCAGTTGCGCCGCAACATTTTTGGTTGCGCTTGCGCTTGCGGCGCAACTTTTTGAAAAGGGTTGCGCTTGCGTGTGCGGCGCAACTATTTCAGCAGAGTTGCGGTTGCGGCGCTACAAAAATCGTTGCGCGTGCCCACCACTGCAGATATACGTTAAATGCAAAGGTGGGCAGTTGCGCCCCAAAAAGTTGCGGCGCAACATTTTTGGTTGCGCTTGCGCTTGCGGCGCAACTTTTTGAAAAGGGTTGCGCTTGCGCGTGCGGCGCAACTATTTCAGCAGAGTTGCGGTTGCGGTTGCGGCGCTACAAAAATCGTTGCGCGTGCCCACCACTGTATATATATATATATATATATACACACGTGCTACTCAACTTAATACCATACACACTCATTTCATTACAAGTGTGTTGATAGAAAACGTTATTATTTTCTTAACTACTTCATACCTCGTAAACGAACGACGTAATTGCTTTCAGTTTAGAAATTAAACTAGGAAATAATTTATTAATTTGAAAAATGTACATCGCGAAGACCCATCCCCATCTCCCCGACAACCCAAATGGTGTGGTATATGCGCAAAAAAGTTTCGTCCTTGCTATTCGAAATTAAAACTATTTATTTGACGCGAAAACCAACAACAATATACACCAGTGTGTGTGTGTGTGTGTGTGTGTGTGTGTGTGTGTTTTAAAACAAGCTGGGACTATTGTATTACATTAAATTACGAGGTAATAATAATGTTTGTGGTTGTAACAGCTGCCTTCGTAACAAGAGTCATGGGGCGGGGACCTTCTGAGTCTTTACGTATAATCCTATCTATCTGCGGGTCGCTACATCATCCGGAGGTAGAGGACGGTCAATTCATCCAGCTCCTCGCTGATCTAACGGGAAACGGTGTTGCGGTGTAATTCAAACGTAGTACTAAATCGACTTATTTAATAATTATCGTACATACCACTTGATTAGCATTATTGAGGGGTCGCGCGTCTTAAGATACCTAAGCGCCACCACAGGCGAAAACGTTTTTGATGGATATCACTATTTTCAACCTTCCTCTATCGCGTGGTTTGGGTTATAATGGCCTTACGACACTACCAGTATGGTTGAAAACCTTATGAAGCGAACTACTTTTTTCACCTCTATCGCCAGCCAAAAGTTCACCCAAAGTTCGGCATGATAAGAAAAAAAAATATATATATATATATATATATAAAGTATAAAATATGAAAATCTATTCCAAAAACTCATCAACATCTTCATTAGCATACTTATAACTCTAATTTAGCCAAAAATGAACGTTCTAACTCAATTAGTAACAGAGATACTATCGCCAGAATATTGCTGAACTTTGGAGGCGATTTCTGACGAATTTTAATTTTGGCGCTTAGGTACCTAAGACGCGGGACCCCTCACAAACTTGACCTTCGTCAGAATGAACAATTCGGGAGGGAGCTGAACCAAGGTTAACCAAGGTATATATCAGGAGTGTAACTCGCTTCCATATTAGCCATTGCGTGTTATTCTACTTGCAACAACAAAAACGTCCCAAAAGAAGACATCAATTTGAACATTTGTTTTAGTTCTAATGTATTAATTTTGTAAACTTAATTTAAAATAAAATTTCCTGAGACCGGACTTATGGGACACCCTGTATATATATTATATATAATATATATATATATATATATATATATACACGGTGAACCAAAAGTAGGTGGACAGTAGGTTGAATACGGTTTGTGTTATATTATATTATAACTATGGTGTTCATTATAACTATGGTGTTTGTGTTATATTATATTAAATATTATAACTAAATTTATTTAAATTTTATTTTGTATTATAGTATACAAAAAAATTAAATATGTATTCTCAAAATAAACGTTATCATTTACTGTCCACCTACATTTGGTTCACCCTATATATATAGGGTGTCCCATAAGTACGGCCTCACATGAAAATTTATTTTAAATTAAGTTTACAAAATTAATACATTAGAATTAAAAAAAAATGTTCAAATTGATGTCTTATTTTGGGACCTTTTTGTTGTTACAAGTAGAATAACACGCAATGGCTAATATGGAAGCGAGTTACACTCCTGATATATACACCTTGGTTGACCTTGGTTCAGCTCCCTCCCGAATTGTTCATTCTGACGAAGGTCAAGTTTGTCACACCACCTTAGACCTACAGTTTAACGTAGGATCCGAACCACGCCTCACCAGTAGTCCAGCGTCTTAACCTCTAGGCTACCCAGCAGACATGGGGCTAAGGCCTGGCCTCGGACCTCAAAAGTGGCCTTGGCCTTGAGGCCAGCTGAAAAGTGGAAAGGCCTCGTGAATTTCGTGAGGCCTTAGGGAATCCTGATTTGTTTTGTTCTGTAATTTTCAACCCCCGGTAGCGTTGGGGGTGGAGATTCTTCAGGTGAGCGCGCTCGGGGTGGATATTCTTCAAGCGAGGACCATGACCCGACAGGTGACAGTATATGGCGGCATACTTTGATAAATATTATTCAGACAGGTGACTAGTCAGGCGGCAGTCTTTGATAAATACTATTCAGTTAAGTGACCAACGGATTAGTGACAGGCAACTGTGACGTTAGGTACATAAATATTATATATGTCGCGGTATATAATATTATTCAGTCAGTCAGGAGTAGACCAATTGACTTAATGTAGCAAAACTAGTGTGGGAAAGCAATCTATCAGCTGGTCATCAGTTGAACTGAGCTCATATGATGTGTGCGTTATTTATCTGTATGAACTATTGTACTGTATTTATTTCCATAACAAAAAATAGGCCAAACTAAAGAAGAATACTACCTGGTATACTGATAACCAGTGTAGTAGTGCTGTGGGAACGCGTGGGAACGGCGTTCCCTTACTTTTTTTGGTAGACGGAACGGCGTTCCCTTACTTTTTTTGGTAGACGGAACGGCGTTCCCTCACTATTTCAAATAAATCCGAACTTACAAATCTCTAACGTCATGAAATTTTAATTCCCACCCCTAGAAGAAATATGAGAAAGAATCATTAACTGTTTCATTTCTTTTAGCTTCGACTGAGGCAATGCTAGCCTATAAAGATCTCGTGAAACAGTCACCACGGCGTACCAGTTGTTAACTTTTTTTTAGTTAATCATTCCAGTTGTTAGCTATTTTTATTGATCGTACTGGATGTCATATATCTAATGACACTGGAAATACTGCATCTTCAACCTTGGAATATATCCTAATATCCAGTGCATATGACCTCAAAATATCCCTGAAATTGGTCAGATTTCAAAAGATTTCCCGGGGAGCTTAGTGCCCCCGGACCCCCAGCTGTATGGGCTCGCCGCGCTCGCCATTGTCCCCCCTGCATCTGAGTAACACTTTCAAAATGCGTTCCCTCACTTCTTTATTTAGCACTACACCACTGCTGATAACTAGCTACTAGTGTTGATAATTTTGTTTTTCGCCCGTCGTAAATTGTAACATACAAACTTCTAAATAATATGATTTGAAATGAATATACAGGGTATACACGAATTATCTTTACAACTTCTCTCTCAATTAAAAATATTAGGAAACGAGGTACACGTACCGTTTTTGCGCCATCTGAGAGAGAAAGTAATAAAGTTTCACGTGGTATTTGTCAGATGTCAGATTAATGTATAAGGTGTACACAAATTACGAAATTGGTACGAAATTGGCACGAAATTCCTTAACATGCATTTCCCAAATCGGTGGATTGGCCGTGGGGGATCCCATCTCTTGGCAGGCCAGATCACCCTGTGACTTTTTTCTGTGGGGTTATGTAAAAAGAGTGCGTGTACACAACTCCAGTAGCCAACATCGACGATTTAAAGACTAGAATTGCTGCTGTGTTGCGAGAGTTGACGTTGAAATGTTGCGGCGTACATGGATGGAGATAGAATAGCGTTTCTCTCTCAGATGGCGCAAAAACGCTATGTGTACCTCGTTTCCTAATATTTTTAATTGAGAGAGAAGTTGTAAAGATAATTTATGTACACCCTGTATAATATCGGATGCAAACAATAATTTCACTAATATCGGCATTATAACTGTGATGTAAATTGTTATATTGTTTGCAAATAATTTTTTCGGTCTTTTTCACTTACTTTAATAATATGAAGCATTATACATATAACTTTAAAAATGTCTGATAATGGATAAATATCAGGTGCAAATATACTCTTCAATCAAATTACATATATAACATGTTGAAATATCAGGTGCAAATATATTCTTAATATTATCATTATTATTATTGTATATATAATTATATAATAATGGCATGATATAAACTTCATACCTATAGGCCTACCGTACATCAGAAACATCTTTCACATACAATACAAGCTACAATTACATTAATGATTCTTGGTAGACTTTAAGACCACAATTTCTTATTGTCAAGATACATAAAAATGAAAAACTTAAAAAAAATAAGGCATCTCCAAATGTAGCTCTGTTTGTAATGCTCGCTAGTCGCTAATAATTGTAGCCATTCAGAAATTATACGATTAACACTCAGTGAGTTAGTACAATCTTGAAATATTTTGCTAGATCATCTTCACATCATAACTTTCCATATTATCTTAAATACTTGAAATATTAAAATAAGAACTGCATGAAATGAGAAATAAAAAGTTATTGGGCTAATGTATGGTGCCCAGGAAATCTTGTTCTGGCAACTGTGTCTGACTGTGTAACCCGGCAAGTGTAAACACACAGCGTGTCGGTGTTGTGATGCGGCCGCGTGTGATAGATGAACGTGCTTAATGTTTAATAATTCCCTTTTATTATGTAAGTGAAGTGAGCTATGTCTTTGTTTATTATTTTTTTAGTAGAATCTTGCGTTTCCTTATGGATTTCAAAAAAGAAGAGACACAGGCTAGTGTGAGGCTACGGTAGATTACCTTTGGAAGAGCTTTAGAAGTTTAGGACTAGGCTAGGCTAGATTGTTGAGCCTTCCCAAAGCATGGAGGAGCTTATTCCAAGTGATTTCAAAGTGAGTATCTGTACCCAGAGGTGCAAATACCGCATTCGTTATTTGCATCCAAATATCACACCTCTGGGTGCAAATACCTTCAGCCTAACAATCTTAAGGAGGCCTCGGTCTCGGCCTCGTCCTCATGTGTGCTACCCATGGTACCCATTTATCGACGAACCAATTTCTTTTGTGTGGAAGGATAACAGCTGGGTTTGCTGCGCGCCGCCTGCCGTCACCGGGTCTCGAGGCGCATAACTTTTTGTTTTACGGCTACAACCAAATCAGTATTAGGAATATAAAAATAAAAATTCGTATTGCTCAAATTAATATAAAAAAAAAAAAATGCCTCCAAGGAATGAAAATCTACATAAATTCATATACTTTTTTTCCTTCTTCCATAAACTATTCGCGGGTTCCGCCCTTAATACACCTCTTTAAATAACAATAAAAATCTATTTTTCCGGAAATATTAGGTCGAAAATATTCGGAAATATCAGAGGTCGAAGATGAAATATTTCGTTAAAATATTTCCTACAACGCTGTCGCAATATACATATTGCATCTTTTATTATATATAAAAGATGTGTATGATTCATCATATATATATAACGGGTGCGGCAAAAATAACGCCCTTTTTAGTTTATTCTCTTTTATTGAAGGAAATAAATCAATTACAGCATTTTAAGAGAAATAATAAGGTTTTTAAGAAAAATACAGCATTTTAAGAAAAAAAATAAGTACTTTCTCAGTAAAAACTAAAAAATAACAAAATGATACAATATAAAACTAAAAAATTATACTGTATAAAACTATAAAGATACAATTATTAAAAGGGCGTTACTTTTGCCGCACCCGTATATATATACTATGTTTGTGCGTGTGTGTTAGAATGCCCGCTGCGTCTTACGCAGCAAAGGCCCCCCGAAATACAGCCTACAGGGGGGCGGACGGGTGTGTTACTGAAACCTTTCTTGGTTCCCTTAATGTGCATACGAAATTTGTTTCAGATTACCCAAGCCGTTTAGGCGACAGTAGGCGTGTATAAATGAACAGACAGACAGAATCCTCCTCTCTCTCTCATATATATATATATATATATATATATGTGTGTGTGTGTGTGTGTGTGTGTGTGTGTGTGTGTGTGTAAAAGTGTTTCCACAAGAAAATAAATTTATGTTAAAATTTAGAGATATTCTGTTTGTATAAATTAAAGTATTAATCCTTTAAAAGATATTATTCTGCTCGTATAAATTAGAACATGAATCCGTTAAATTTTTAATGTTTGTATAGAGTGCCTCGATGCCCCGCAGATTCTCTGCATCCTTTTTCTTAACCAAAACGAAAACAGTGTTGTCACGTCTATAATCTTAAACAGAGATTCCTAAATTCTAAATGTTCTTTTCGATTATTATAAATCACATAAAAGAGTTAAGTGTAAAACTACAATTATATAAATTCTTTTGCTAATATCCAATTATACAAATTCTTTGGTTAATATCATTATTAGAGTAGGTGTTTGCAAAGTTTAATAATCTTTTGTAACACGTGGCACCATGGGAGTTTCTCCAGGGCAGAGTGCAAACACTTTGAGGGGTCAGTCGTCGTGCCTCAGCCCTGTGGGCAGGGAGTCAGTGTTTTGTCCTTGATGTAAGCATTTGTTCGTTAATAACTCTCTAAACAAGTGTTGTGTTAAGGTTTTGATTCTCTAATTACTCTGTAGCGTAAAAGAAATCTAGTGTTTTAAAAGTGCTTCCAAACCTTGGAAATAAAGGCTAACAAAGGAAAACTCGTAATTTATATCATTCCAAGAAAAGCATTCCCGTTTCTCAACGGACTGAGAGAAGAGAAGGCGCCATTGAAGCAAGGGTATAAATTGTTTTTATCGTAACTCGCAGTCAGATTAAGTAAGTACGAAAAGAAGAACCGTGGACGTCAGCGGTATAAACTTCCTTGTTGGTGCGAGGAAGCGACATACTGAGATTACCTTAAAGGATATCGTCATATCCGACACATATATATATATATATATATATATATATATAAAAAAGTAGCTAAGAAAATGTAAAACATTAAAACTAAAAGGTAAATGAATGTGAAGTTAAAAAGTTAAAATTATAAAAAAGTAAAAGCATTAAAACTGAAATGTAAATAAAATAAACTAGTACCTTAACCAAAACATAGCAGATCTATCGATGATTCGTCAGAATTTAGGTCTGGTTTTAGTTTATAAATAAACAAAGACTCCATAATTTTAAGCTTAAGGTCAGAGCTTCCGGCAGCAAGTACGGTGAAATTAGACTGTGAAATTGGGTGGTTATTGTTGTGCGAGTGATTACGTATGAGAGAATTAGGTGGTTTGCCAAGGGGTAAATTTGTACGGACCGATTTACCGAGATGTTCGTAAATACGAGATTTTAAATGTCTTTTAGTTTTACCTATATATGACCCCATACAGTGGTCACACTTGTATTGATAAACTATAGATGACTTAAGAAGTGTAGGAATAACATCCTTGTATTTAAATAAATGGTAAATCGATTTAGACGGGGTGAATATAATTTTTATACACAGTTGTGGGTAGAATTCCTTAAGCAATTTTAAAAGGTTGTTTCTAATGTTAAAACTTGAGGTTCCCATATAGGGCAAAGTGAAATACAGGATATCTTTGGGGACTGTAATTAAGTCTCTAGTTGTAGGGCTTATTAGTCTATTTAAGGTTCTGCCTATTGTAGTCTCCACCAGTCTAGAAGGGAAATTATTCTTGGCAAGGAGTTTTCGGATGAAATCTAGTTCATCGTGTAGTTTGAAGTAATCTGAACAGATATTGAAAGCTCTATTGGTCAGAGTCGAGATTAAATTTCGTTTGAAACCTAAAGGAAACATAGGAAAAATTAAACGTTTGTTTTTATGTTTCAGATACCCTAAGAATATGCGTTTGACGTAAGATCTTGTTTACTGATGAAGCAAATTTTTACGTCAATGGAGAGGTTAATCGGCAAAACATACGTTATTGGAGTAATGCTAACCCTAACTGGCTGAGTCCGACGATGCAAGGTGCCGGTAAAGTGATGGTGTGGGCCGGGATATGGGGTGACAGAATTATTGGACCAATTTTTGTCAGTGGAAATCTTAATGCCGAAAGGTATCTTAACATGTTGCAAGAAGAGATTTTCCCATCCCTGCTAAACGAGGAAGGTAACTTCCCAGTTTACTTCCAGCAAGATGGAGCTCCACCTCATTATGGTCTTCACGTGCGTCGGTATTTGGATCAGCAGCAGTTTCCGGATGCTTGGATTGGTCGGCGTGGTCCTGTGGAGTGGCCTCCCAGATCCCCAGATCTCACCCCCCTTGATTTCTATCTTTGGGGGCACTTGAAGGCTATGGTGTATCAGGAAAAGATACGAGACATAAATCATCTAAAGGAACGTATCACCAACGCCATTACAAGCATAACGTCAACTGTGCTAATGCGTGTTCATCAACAGTGGGGAACACGCATTGAAATGTGTTTTCAAAACAATGGCAACCATGTAGAGCATATTATATAAATAAAAATGGTTGTCCATAAAAAAATGTTTATTTTTCCTATGTATGGAAACTTACGGCCCACCCTGTGTATATAATATATATATATATATATATATATATATATATATATATATAATTTTGGTCAATTGCATTTTGCGTCAACGAATCACCTACGTCCTAAATAACGCGTCCAAAACACTAGAAATGCTGTTTTTCGAATAGGCAAGGGCAATTGCATTATACTGTACATAGAAAGAGGGTCGGTGTACTAAGAGGCTTCCGTACGTGATTCACCACCACCGGAAACAAAAATGCTTTGAGTTATTATAATCCGTTAAACAGTCTTGTCCATAATCATTTCCTCGTTTGTGTCCTTTGTTCGCATTGCAGACACTCCGGTCATTATAGGTCCTGGTGTATGATTCATCAGGAGCAAGATGCACCCCCGAGTTTATGTTTCCTCCTTGAGGCGTGTAAGGATCACCCAGCCAATTAATGAATACGTCGACCGTCGCTTTACCTCGATGATCTCGCGAGAAGCGGTACGACAACTTGGTTAAGGTATAGCTCTACTCATTCCGCGCAACTCACGACGAAACTCCCATTTCTCCCACTAACTGGATTAAGCACGGTGCTCGTGTTTCTTTCCCGAAACCGCGGCATACCAGTAGCGTCTACGTACGAGCCATCATTCCGTATTTAAAGAACGATTGAGTTATTAACCCCGTAATTAATTTATGCCCATGCATATAAACAGCCACATGAAAAATGTTGCCTTGACATTTACTTGGTGTACTTACAGATCCATAATATGTCGTCAGATTTCCCGTCAAATTACGATGACCTCGTTTTTGACCTTGTATAATATATGATACACTCGGCATTAATAGTATCATTTGACGCAAAATTTGGAGAATAATTATAAACAAAACCACATTTCGTTTATATTTAAAACAACTTCGTATTTTTCAAAGTTACGTATATCAAGTGGAACATCCGAGACAGCTTTTAGCTTTGTCTGTTAGAAAACCAGACTGACTGAATGGTCTCTTCCAGCATCGTAACTGCGTTCAACACACACACAAAATGTAGATACCAAAAATTGAATGATGGTAATCGGCAAAACAATTTCTGTCCTTGTTTAGGCATAAATGTACGCGGCATTTGTCACATACGAGACGTACGAGAAATGTGGAATACGACACAGTTTGCAGCGTTGTCTGTCTGAAATCCAAGCGGGAAAATGGTGAAATCGATCTTTCCGAGCATCAGCATTTATGCCTACATTGACAACTTTTCTCCATTTAGCCGGCGTCTCTTTGGAGTTAGCTTCTAGAGGTAGACAGCCTCCGTTACCCTTAGCGACCCCTGTTTGTTGTCGCAGCATTTGCAACCAGAGCCTGGAAGCGCTTTCTGCACGATGTATTATATCTGATGCAGCGCTTTTGCGAGCTTCCTACGCAACACTAAACTGTTGAAACCAGTGTATGGAAATTTAGCATATTAACGCTAAAATGTACCTACTAAACATAACTTAATAACAAGAAGACCTCTTCAGGTATGAAAACTATTATTATTATTTTTGAGATTACGGTAAAGCTACTCACCGCAACTCCAAACGCGTCAATCGCACGACTCAAAATGGCGGTCACGAGCTTTTCTACATCTAGTTCTTAGTTTATTCAGCAGATGCCAGTACAGAAATGTATCACATTTGATACAATGGGCATTTGAAACCATGTACTTGCACACATGGTCAGTACGCACCAGGTAAATGGAGTGTATCATATATGATACGAGGGACATTATAGGGTTAAGAGTGCGAATGGTCGAGATAACAAATTACCACAAAATAACATTACTCTTGTTATTATTACTAACTTTGGTAAGACACATTTATCTCATTTAAATTCAAATTCTCTGTCCGTGTCTGTCTGAATAGATGGCACCAATATATGCAATGCATTTCCAATCCAAGAGAGACAAGACGAATG
This sequence comes from Bathynomus jamesi, assembly GCA_023014485.1. Classification (NCBI taxonomy): domain Eukaryota; kingdom Metazoa; phylum Arthropoda; class Malacostraca; order Isopoda; family Cirolanidae; genus Bathynomus; species Bathynomus jamesi. The sequence goes on from JAJOZX010006606.1 coordinate 233,790, forward strand.
ACCTCTCTTCAATTCACACAAATTGATACACTTCACAGAAACAATCGTACCTACATCCCAAACAGATTCACCCTTTATATATATATATATATATATATATATATATATATATATATATACCTCATTTTTTCCGTTCTCTCTCTCTCGTCTTGCGCGGAATATCTCCTATACAAGCGTCGTTCTTTACGTTATTTATACTGCGTGTTCTTTGCAGTTGAATGTATATAATGTTACGGCATGCGGGAGGTGCCCCCTTGGGGCATTGGTTTCTGCGAGTATGTAGAAGAATTACGGCATTTGGAAGTGAGGTCCATGGTGTAATGGTATCGCGTCTGACCGGCAATCGGAAGATCCCGGGTTCGATTCCCAGGTGGTTACCTCATTTTTTCATTTGTTCCGTTCTCTCTCTCTCGTCTTGCGCGGAATATCTCCTATACAAGCGTCGTTCTTTACGTTATTTATACTGCGTGTTCTTTGCAGTTGAATGTATATATATATATATATATATATATATATATATATATATATATATATATATATGCAAAATTTACTTCACTAAGATTCAACCCTGGGACCTCTTGATTATAAATTGAGGGAGCTACTCTAAACTACGACAGGATAAAAATTAACAACTTGGCTACTGTTTCATCGCTCGAGAAAACACACAACTCTTTCGCGCCCAGAGATGTTTTACATATTAATCCTCCTGCACTTCAGCCAATTACTGCTTTTAATTCAATATACCTTTCAATCTTTCAAATGTTCCGTGCGATGATTCCTCATTTCATGAAGGTCGTGTTCTCTCTCTCTCTCTCTATATATATATATATATGAATAGAAACGACGTAAATAAGGAGCGTCTCTGCACACGGGGAAGAGAAATAACGAATAAATGAAAAATGAGGCGAACCGCCCGGGAATCGAACCCAGGGCCTTCCAATTGCCGGTTGGATGCGCTACCATTACACTACGGACCTCGATCAATCATAAATCGAAATTCTCCTACTGTAGTAGTAATGGTAGTGTAATGGTAGCGCATCCAACCGGCAATTGGAAGGCCCTGGGTTCGAATCCCGGGCGGTTCGCCTCATTTTTCATTTATTCGTTATTTCTCTTCCCCGTGTGCAGAGACGCTCCTTATTTACGTCGTTTCTATTCATTTATATACTGCGTGGTCATTGCAGTTAAATGCATATATATATATATATATATATATATATATATATATATATATATTATATATATATATATATATAATTCGTCTTTCGTTCGCTCAGAAAAGTGGTTGACAGACAGCAATTTCAAATATGTAATTTCTTCGACGGTACCCAGTTACCATGGAAACCAATATATGGCTTGTGAATAAAATTTATCCGGAAAAGAATATTAAGAAACGAAGTAATATTACAATCATTGTGACAGCTGTTCTTGTATTACTACGAAGTATTTCTTAGATTATTCTTCCGAATGAATTGAATTGTTTCCTTCAAAAACGTATATTGGTTTCCATGGTAACTGGGTGGTGTTTGAGAACTCGCGTCTATTTCTTTCAAGGAATTTTTGGTGCCTATAAAGGTTTTACGCATATGAAGGCGCGCGCGCGCGCGCGTGTGTGTGTGTGTGTGTGTGTGTGTTTGTGTTACTTCCCTCCATCTAAGTGGTAACTTTACTGACCCGGCCTTCGAAAATCTATCGCGCTGCCGCTAATTTATTGTTTTACAAATCATTTTGTAATCTTTCAGTAATTTTTCTTAAAAAAACCCATAGAATTCCTTATTTGATTTAAGATTTTGTGTAAAACTATACCCTCTTTCATAAACTTTACTGGCGCCTTCCGGATAAACTGTCCATTCATTATACGTCGCCACATTAAACAAAACAACTTGAAACCCATGGGAAATCTGTTCTCTCGGTGCCAAACAGCCATTTGTACCGATTTTTCTTTAACTGGTGGAGAAGGAACTAACCCTCTTCAAGGGAAAATGAATCACTATTAATGTAGCTATCCGGTTAGTTGATGGGTGGTTAATTTAAGGATAAACCCCACCTTTAAGGCAGTCAGATTTGATTGGCTCCACCCAGGACAATTTTGATACAAAACTCTCGCGCAGTTTGATTGGTCGGGGAATCCTGTATAATACCTTCGGAAAGACACGCTCTTCTCCGTACACAGTGTATACACGATCTAATTTGTCGTGTGCAATTTTGCTATACTCGCTTGAATAAGTTAAGTGTTTCGTTGCGTAACCTCGGAATTTTGACTGAGTTTGTTTGAACGCCAATTGTTTTTTGCTCTGAATTTATGCGAGCAATTTTGTAACATTTGCACCGATTAATTTTTTTTTTTTTTTTTAAATTTTGAAATATTCCTTTGTCCTGTTTTAAAACTCCGTCCGATCCGTCGTATTTTCTTGGTATTTTCGTACGTGTGAATTAAACCCTAAAGTGAAATACATTTCCCTCGTAGTAAATAGTATAAATTGGAACCGCTCATATCTAAATTACCTTCGCTCAGTCATTTGAATGTACTTTATTTTCAAACGTGAAAGCTGAATGCGGAGTTAAAAAGTCATCGATGTTCTGAATGAAGCTCCGCAAGAATTCCTACTTTGAGAGGCAATTACTAATCAAAATTCCACTCAAAATGAAGAAGGGTAAGTTATACCTGAACTGTAGAAGAGTGATCGAGTGAGTGTAAACTGAGAAATTATACCTATTCACTGAGAAAGACTGAAAGGGGCATTAGTGAGAGAAAAACCGAGTGCAGTACACATTTCCACCATGTGGAAGAGACGTGTTGATTAAAAATAACCGTTGCGCAAAACAGTCAAGTTAACCACTACAGTCCCTGGGGTACCTGGCCTGGCGTGGCCCCCATGGCATGACGACACACACACACACACACACACGTGTTGATTAAAAATAACCATTGCGCATAACAGTCAAATTAACCACTACAGTCCCTGGGGTACCTGGCCCGGCGTGGCCCCCATGGCGTGACGACACACACACACACACACCTTTGGTTAGCTTCCGCCCGAATTGTTCATTCTGACGAAGGTCAAGCTTTTCACTTCACCTTAGGCCAACAGTTTAACGTGGAATCCGAACCACGCCCCACCAGCAGCCCAGCGTCTTAACCACTAGGCCACCCAGGGTACCCATTTATCTACCAACCACTTTCTTTATTGTGTGGAAGGATGAACAGCTGGGTTTTGCTGCTCGCCGGGTCTCGAACCCAGGGCCGATGGATTCGTAGTCAGCGACGCTAACCACTACACCACCACCTACAATTTTTCCGTCAACGTTAATAAACATATGAAGTGGTAACATTATATTGAACCACCCCGTATATTTATTTAAAATTATATATTTATTTCTCATCACATACCCAATATCCATGTGTGTTTTCACACTATTTCAGATCACGCTTTCGAGCTGATTTGCGTAGAATAAGCAGCTTTCGATGAGTCTTCGAATGTATATTGATAAGTTACAATGGGGAACGTATGAATAAAAACCACGATGCAGACGCACGCGTATGCCCTCAACATGGGCTCAAAAGCGTGAGAAATGAGAAATACCAAGATGATGAAATCATCCTACAGACATCCGGACATCGCGTGAGACGAATACCCTCAACACGAAATGTAATGAATCAGTGCGGACAACGCTAAAAGAGGGTTTGACCCGTCAATCTAGGGTTGCAGCTCCACCGCTCTCGAAGTGGCTGGCTATGGCAAACTCTTTAAAAACAGACAGCCAATCCACCAACCCCCAAAAAGCTGGTTTCAAAGATGTCTTAAGTCACTCAAATAGCACGTAGAGCTAGTTTAGAGTTTATATTGTTTCTTCCATTTGGAACCAGCCACAGAAACGGTATTTTTATTCCCTCATCCCCACCTTACAGGGGGAAGGATTAAGATTCAATGCATGGTTGCGGCAGTGCCACTACGTGATGCAGGCAACCTGCATGCTCTACCACTTTCAAAACTTTCATTTGCAACGTTTTATTTATATATATATATATATATATATATATATATATATATATATATATATATATATATACACGCGATTACCTGTAACGATTTCCATTTAAATATAGCCTAAAATTATGAATTAAATACAATTTTCTTCCATTAAAGCTAATTGAATGGACGATTCATTGAATTTGTTAATCTCATTAAATGGAACAAAAAATCCATTACAACTATTAAGAAATCGCCATTAATTTCCTGCCGTAAATGCAATACCATTTCCGTGCTCAATTTTAATAAAAATCGTGCAACCAACTTCATAGAGCAATTTTAAATAATAATAATGATAATAATAACTACTGGACCCTCTAATACACACACACACTGTATATATATATATATATATATATATATATATATATATATATATATATATATATATATATATATATATACGAAAAAATAAATTTGAATTTGAAATATTTTGTGAAAGTTGTCGAAATTTAAGTTGGAAGACGACGATTTTTGTGGACTTTGGAATTCGAAAAACCTTCTCGAAGACCAAAGTTTTAAGGAAGAAAATAATTATAAAGTATAAAATAAAGTTACTATAATTTTCATATTGTTGAAATCATTAATTAAAAATAAATTTCCTGCGAAGATCGAACCTCGAGCGGAGTGCTGAATTTGTGGTCCTGCCTTAACAGTTAACCTGGTGGAGGAGAGAATTGCCGTCTATGGCTATGCATCTCGCAACAGACTGGCACAGTTTTTCGTTAAGCGTGTCCGCGTGAGCGGTACTTTTTGACGCATCATTAAATACGATAGTTTCGAAACTTCGAACCTCGAAACTACTCCGTTCACGAAAAGGGAAAATGGCACTGAAGTAGTAGCTAGTGGTACTCGAACCCGGGCCGCGTGGTATCAGAATCAGCGCTACTACCGATCACGCCATACAGAACCCTCACCCCCTCAAAACTTTCGTTCAATAGAGGCCAATATTTACGCTGTTTCACCATGCTCCCGCTCAACTCCTTCGCCTTCATAGACCATAAAGAATGAATGGATTATCTTACAGTAGTACGGTTATTGAACTTAAAACCTATTTGTATACTCTCATCTCTTTCAGGCTGAGATTATTCTTCGTTCGTATTGGATGTTGCGCATTCTATATTCCGTCTTTTATAGTGTTGCGAGAATTATTGTTAGGTTTCCGTGAGTATATGACGGTGTATCCCTTTCCCCGCCCTCTCTTGATATGGGCACTACTTCGAGTACATTGTATAGTCTCTCTCTCTCTCTCTCTCTCAAAAAGTCTCGTATGCAAACATTTTAATCCATTTAATTTGGCTGTAGAAACACTAAGTAACTCCGTAGTTCATCCGATGAAAAAGGGCCAATAAAGTGGTCCCCAACACTATAAAATTTACCCCACCCCATCCATCGAGGGAATTATAATATCCCTTTCCCATCTGGTCCCACGTAAAAGTTATATTTCAACGGTGTGCCAGAATTAATAGTATTCTAAATTTATTAATACCTGACCTGTAATTTGATGCAATTTCCTACTTATGCCAACCGAAGTGATTGGCAATTTCAATTGGCTCAATTACTCGAACCAATTTCCTCACCGAGAGGACTCGGCAGATAAAAATTAGTCGGTAATTTGCAACTATTTACGAGGGAGACAATCCTTTGAAAAGCAAAATATTGAACACAAACACACACACACACACACACACACGTTTGGCTACCTTACTAAGCCCCGACATTTTCCTTTTTTCAATTGCAGATTACGATATTTAACTAATCTAAATTACCTAATTAACTTAACCTAACCTTCATTATATCCGCTTTCATGGCATGATTTTCAATAAAAATAAACTCCGGCGACACCGCTAATGTCGCTACCAGCTGTGTATTCATTTTAAAGATTGTTACGAAGGCGTAAGGTAGCCAAAAACGGTGTGTGTGTGTGTTTAGTGAAAATTTGACCAAGTTCTTCAACATTCCAAATTCAATTTTAAATGAATAAAACCAACACAAATTGATAAAAAATTCTTTTCAAACGATTCAAATCGCTTCCTTCCATATAAAGGTCGTCCGATCAAAATTTTACTTTCTACACAAACTCGTTTTCGCGTGTGTGTGTATATATATATATATATATATATATATAGCAATGTGTCTTTGGGTAGTTTTTTTTAATAATAATAATATCCCCCCGTTTTTGTCTTTTATGTTTTTTAAATGTTAGTCAAAAATAACTATTTGACGACTTTTAGGTTTATATTTTAAATGAATTAAAAAAAACTTTCGACACAACTTGCGATCATATTAACACTTACTGTTGAATATACAGGGTGTCCAAAAAATAATGGTAAAAAAATAATCAGTATGTGTACGATATATTTGGTTGTTTACATTTTCAAACTGTCCAAGTTTAGAACACTTTCATAAGACCATCAATTTGTCGCTACAAACGGAGTTCTGTCAAATTAGTGGGTTTGTCACGAGGTTAAGTGAGATGATTGAGGTGGCTATGCTAGTGGTCCACCAAGGCCCATCCGGCGTCGAGGAAAGGTTACGTCTCGGAAGTTGTGAACAGCAACGAGAAAGTGGAAAGTCGCCCAATCTTGTTGAAAGATTACGCTTCTCACGTCAATGCCAGTAGCCCTCAGTTTGAGAAGAAAAACCTGTCCGCAGTATATCAGGATAATTTGCTCCAGTCACGGTACAATCGTCAAACGAAAATTAATTGATTATACAGATGCGTAACAAATTAATTGCATTATCTATATAATTTGCTGAGTTTCAGCGCTAGATAGGCCACTTCGATCCCTCGACTTAACCCCTTTGGACTTTTATCTATGGAATTACTCTATGGGGTGTCAGGAAATGATTGCCCCCCCCCTGTAGAGCAAAAACTAGAAGAGATAGATAAAAACCGGCGAGACCACTTGAAAGAGCGTTAAAATCTGAATGAAAACCATTATATTCTATTCCTGTGATTTTAATTCTTACCATTTTTTTCCCCACAGAAACCATGGCATCATCTATTTTGAACGATTCAGAGAAAAAGCGAGTTCTTGACCGCATTCGAGCTGTCACATTTCGTGAAGCAAAGGAAGCTGGTGCAACTTTCATAACTCGACACTGGGTGGCTGAGAGATTAAAAAGATCAGAAGACTTTGTCGAAAGGAATTGGAATAAGAATCCTGAAGATTGTGAAACAGAATTTCGAGGAGGAAGACCGGAGAAATTATCTCAAGAATCGAAAGACATTGTGCTTGCTGCATCACGGCGCCGAAAGAAGAGCTGCTCTGAGGTAGCGAAAGAGATACTTATCCGTCGTGGTAAGATAGTCAATCGGCAACTTGTGCATCAATTTCGAGTTCGCCAAGGCTTGAGTGCTTGGCATGAAATAGCTAAGCCACGGAAGAGTGATCTTAATATTGAAGATCGGCTATGGTTTTGTGATTATCTTGAGGAATGGACGGAAGACGATTTCCTTCACTTGGTTGTCAGCGATGAATTCTTCGTTTATGTCTCCAGAAAACCAAATTTTCAGAATGATCGGGTTTGGGCAACAACTCCTGATGAAGTCCCAGACGACCAGAAGTATCGAGAAATAGTAAAAAATCCAGCATGTGTGGGTGTTTTCATTATGTTCTCTATTCGGAAGCTCATCTGGGTTATCAAACCAAGAGGAACCAGTTGGGATGGGCCTTATTTTCGAAATGTAATTTTAGCCCAACATGTAATTCCGTTTTTGAAAGACCCCGAGTGTGTTTTGGATGTTGAACAGGCAACCTTTCTTCACGACAAAGCCCCCTGTATGAAAGCACTTGCGACTCAACAACTGCTTAAGGACAATAACATTGATTTTTTCGGAAATAATGAATGGCCTGGCAATTCTCCCGATCTTAATGTCTGTGAACATGTCGGATCCATCATGAAGGATCGGGTGGAGTCCTTAATGCTGGAACAACCCATTCAGAATCGGTATTCAACAGAAATTATGACTGCAAAGAATGAACGAAGTCCTTGAAGAAATGAGTCATGATACCGATCTCTTTGAGACACTTCTGGGATCATACCCCCGTCGATTAATGGCCGTCAGAGCTGCAAATGGGGGCAACACCCGATATTAAAACAAGGGTTTTTCATTCAAAATTAAACGCCCTTTCGCGTGGTTTTGTCTGTTTTTTTCTATTCCTTTCAGTTTCTTCTGTACAGGGGGGGGGCAATCATTTCCTGACACCCTATGTTAAAACACTGTCGAAGAATCAAAGGTTATTGGATCCATTTCATAAGAGCATCTTGCTAATCCCTAATGAAGTTTGAACATCGAATACACACTGTAGCGACGAATAATGGCCACCGTGTAGAAGTGCTCTAAATTTGAACAGTTTGCAAATATACACAACCATATATACTGTATAGATATTATTCAACCAAAAATGAGTAATTATTTTTTAAATATCGCTTTCGGATACCCTACTTTAATTATCTCGTACTATTAAAATAAATAGATGCTTTGCTTATAGTTTGTTTATGTTTAAAAGCTAAATACAGTAATTACTGTTGCGTATTGTGTGTACAGTACAATATACAATTCATTTATCTAAAGATATTTTTCAATTGCGTACTTTGTTGGAACATGGTTTACTTTCCTCTCCCTGATTGCTATCATTGAAAAAAAAATAAAAAAAAATTTGGAACTACCGTGTTAGATACTTTCCCAGGCAGTGTTTCTCAACTTGGGGTCGCGAGAAGCTCTCATGGGGGGTGGGGGGTGGGGGTCGCAGTACAAAAAGACAAAAACTACGACGTGAGAAATCGAAGTTTAAAACTCTTGTAATGTTACAGTTTTTAGGGATGAAATTATTTTCTATTAGTCCCAATCATCTCGACTGTTAATCTATGTCTTTCGATGATATACGTACCCTGTGCTTGCTTTGCATTTGTTAACCTCCTCCTTATATTCAGTTGAATATAAACTAAACACGAAGTAACACATAGACAGTCCATTTCATCGCAATCATTGATGAGAAGCCCAATTGGCGTAAGTACGAAGTTGCAAATGGAATAAAAACTTTCAATGCTTCAGACACTAGTTGTGGATACCCACTTTCTCGTATTACTCATAATGTATAAAAGTCTTTTGACATGAATGACAATTATAGAGCCTTGGCAGAAGAACAGTGTATAAATTTCCTGCGAGTTCGGCAGACTCTACCGTTCTTTTACTAAACGGATTAGTATCAATTCATTTCTAAATAGTTTTAGAGCTGTTTTTGCATTTGGAGTATGTGCTGCATCAATCATTTAGGGAAGGGAGGGTCGCGAATTTTTTTTATATATATATGAAAATGGGGTCGCCGGCGCAAAAATAGTTGAGAAATACCGTATACGGCCAAGGCCTAATATTAATTAATATAAAATCTTACACGTACGCTAGATATTTTTCTTTGTTTTCATGACATTTACAGATTAGATTTTATTGTCTAGGTATAAAATTACCCGTATTTTTTGTTTGAAACGTAAAAAAAGCCAAAAAATCTATTTAGCTTATGCTGTAGACTAAGTCCAAACCTAATTAGAAGTATATTTTATATGTTTTACTTTATATAAAAAATAATTTACTGAAACTATATTTATTTTCTATGAAAACCAATTTTCTATTGGATATCAGAAAATAAACCTCTCCCACACAAAAAAAAGGTCTTTGTAAAACACACACACATTATTATATTGCGTTCGACCTTTCAAAGCAAATACTTGAGGAATTTAGAAAATTTTGAAGCACTACCTGTCTGCGAAACATAAAAGAACTACCTGAGATCAAATAATTAAAAAAAAAAAGTATAATGTTGCAGAATCGAAAATTTTTATATATCTTTGGGAATTTGATTTAGCACAGATACATTTATACATACATAAGTGTACACGTGTGGATTTTCTCTCTCTTACACACACACACGTCAAATTCAGATAAATACCTCTTTTAAAATGTCGCACCTGTATGCACGAGTGCCACTTCAAAAAAACCCCCCACCTTTATAACATGTTTTATGTCAGATAATAACAACAACATTATAAACCATTCACCAAAGCTCCGTATTGGCCAATGCCCTTTCGTAAGTGCATTACAGAGTTCATAGCGAATCTTGTCAAGTGATTTCCCTGACCGAATTTCATTTTTTGTGTATTTTAAACGTCGTCCTCCATCCCCTTACAGACGTCCATACATAAACACCTTGTTTCCCTTTTATTATTAAGTGCCATTTCCTTGCAGACTATTGATGATGATTCCACAGACTTCTATCATAAAACTTACTACGTAACAATCTTTGGTGAATAAAAGTATCAAAACAGTCTGGCGTAGCCTACGGTTATTTTGAGTCGTGTTAATTCCCTGACCACCATCCAATTTTTTGGTTTTCTCCTAAAATTTCGCAACAAAACTCGATTTTCCCTGACTTCCCCTGATCGCTTTTTAATTCCTTGACCTTCCAGGTCGCTATGAACCCTGTATTATATATATATATATATATAGGGTGGGCAAAAAAAAGGGAGACCTCGAACTTTGGCTGTAAAATCCAAAGTTATGGTCAGATTTTAATATTTTTTTCACACCCTACAACTAAGTAAATTTCCTATACGGTGAGCAGATTTCAAGGAAAACTGATGAAAATTACGGATTTATTGAACATTTCTTTATGCCACTGCAAATTCTCCATTTACATTACTACATTATCGGGTCGACATAAAAAAAGGGAGACCTTTTAAATCCTTCATATCTCGGCAAATACAGTACATAGAAACATGAATTTTTTGTGTTAGTACTGGGTAATTTTATGGTTTGTATGCTATCTTTTAGCATTTTAGTTGAGAAATTGGACTTATGGCGAATATTCCAGAAAAATCTTGCTAATCATTGGTTCAAGTTGATAATTAAAGCGATTTTAATTAACGTAAGCCAAACTGCAGGAGGTTTGGACAAGCTTCTCAAGAAAATCGATAAAACAGGAGACATGAATAGAATACCAGGTAGCGGTATTAAATTTGGCCACCAAATAGTCCTGATTTAAATCCTGTCGATTACGGCCTTTGTGAAAATTTGTCAGAGAATTTATTGGGTCAAAGTAAGAAATGTCGCTCATTTACGACAGCTGCTTCTGGAAAAATGGGATGAGCTACCACAAGAACAAATCAATAAAGCCATAGATGAGTTCCGTCCTAGACTGAAAAAGGTTGTAGAAGTTCGTGGTAAACATATCGAGCAGTTTTTTTAACATCAAGGTAGCACCATATTGAGTACTTTGTAACTTTTTATTTGCACATACAATGGAGTAATAGTGTAAATGGAGAATTTCCAGTGGCATAAAGAAATATTAAGTTAATCCATAATTTTCATTAGTTTTCTTTGAAATCCGCTCACCGTATAGTAAACTTACTTTGTTGTAGGGTGTGGAAAAAATATTGAAATCTGACCATAACTTTGGATTTTACAGCCAAAGTTCGAGGTCTCCCTTTTTTTTTTTTTGCCCACCCGATATATATATATATATATATATATATATATATATATATATATATATATATATATCAGTACAGAGTTTAAATTCTGTACAGATTCCTCGATTTGTAGTACCTGGTATTCCATACATACGTGTGTATATATATATATATATATATATATATATACACACACACACAAACCTTTGGTTAGCTTCCGCCCGAATTGTTCATTCTGACGAAGGTCAAGCTTTTCACTCCACCTTAGACCTACAGTTTAACGTGGAATCCGAACCACGCCCCACCAGCAGCCCAGCGTCTTAACCAATAGGCCACCCAGGGTACCCATTTATCTACTAACCACTTCCTTTATTGTGTGGAAGGATGAACAGCTGGGTTTTGCTGCGCGCCGGCTGCCGTCACCGGGTTTCGAACCCGGGGCCGATGGATTCGTAGTCAGCGACGCTAACCACACCACCACCCCGAGGCGCATATATATATATATATATATACACGAGATATGCGTGAATACGCACGATTTGGAATAATGCCTCCCACCAGGACTCGGACCGAGTATCTCTTCAGTTGAAGGTGAGGGCGCGCTAACCATCACGTTTTGACAATGCAAAAGTTAGAAGGACATGATCAACCATCGAGCAACTCATTTTTTATTACTTGCCTCAAACACCTCGAAGTGGGAGACTCTTGAATTCGCCGTAGTGGCAACAACGGGTGATCACCCATGAAACATTTTCATTCTCCATAAGGGACAAGTGCACGGGGATACATACAGTGAGCCTCCACTGATATTTCTCGTCGGAGAGAGATTTTCTCCGCTCTCGTGGTGACAACATCGCGAAGTATGAACAAATCAATATATCACTTGCCGCATAAACACCTTTCACGGCGGAAGACCCAAGCTGAATACTCGCGACATTCAAAGAGTTGGCAGACACATACACAGGAGAGACGCCCAACTACAGGAAACACGTGCAGACACTCGCCTACCTCGTTAATAGACTAGACAAGTGTTTTATGGAAAAGCATAGTATTATCTGGGTAATCGGACACAATATGTGATAAATCTTTGGTGAGGTGGCTTTGGCAGGTTACTAGTCCGTGAACCAGACCCCAAATTTTGACCAATCGGTACCACTAAGGTGAACCAGATGAAACAATGTTTTTTGGACATCTGTATCTGCTAGCATTTTAGTGTAAATCTTCATCGAACGCAGGCACCTAATATTTTAATATTGGAGGCAAACTTAAAATGCTGATAAAACAAATGTCCAGCAAACATCATCATCATCTACTTAGCATCCTTCATCATTGGTATGAGGGACGTTTGGTTGCCCCGAGTGTACCGATCAACCCTTCTGGCCCACGGACTATACGCAGAAATGATGCAACGATGAAATGATAACTTCTTGCGTATAATGAATAAATAAAAAGTCCCTTAAAAATGTATGACGTAGATTAGATTAGTAGTTCAATATTCACACTATCCTTTATTTTCCGCTGCGTAACTGGGTACACGAGATAAGTGTACGCATGGTGTGAATGAACTCTGAAGCTATTCTTTTCATCATGCTTTTTCCCACTTTTCTATAAATCTTTTTTATCACTATTTTCTGTCAGCAGCGGCTGGCGGAGGAGAGAGAGAGAACCTCGTTTGTTCTATACTTTACTATTACTACTATCACCGCGGCGTGAAAGCTTTACACGTTTATAAGTGTAATCATGGTACGAGTTTTTAGCCGCCTTTTTTTCATTGTTATTTTTAACTTTTCTACTTCCTTCTTGAGCTAACCTAGAGTGGATCTTAGGAGCTTTGTTAGCCCGGAACTCTATAACTTGGCGTTCATTTTAACACTCGAGGGAAAAAAACACACACACACACACAACGCGTTCGCCTTCAACTCGAGAGAAGCTGGGTTCGAATCCTGGTGAAGACATTGTTGCATTAATGCAAAATAAAGTGGTAGAGAGTTAGTTTCACCGACGAGTCCAAACCCCTTTTTGGAATGACCAGTTGACCACCTAAAGTACCATCAACAAACTGATTGAATCAGTGCCACGAGGAGAGAGGTTACTGTATTGACTGCAAAAGGGGGAGATTCATAATATTTGCAGGTGAACATTTTATTTTTCTTTAAATATTTATTTCCTTTTGTTTTTCACTTGTCATGAAAATAACGTTCTACTCA